>JPJU01002583.1:0-22413 GCA_000750735.1 Pseudogymnoascus sp. VKM F-4246
CCGAAAGCTCGAATGGGGGGGAGATAAAACGTAAAATCCGCGACCCAACCACCGAATTGGGGGGATGCCGCTCGGTCCGCCCAACGCCGACGGAGCGCTTTCGCTCCGAGAACCATGCAAGAACCTGCAATTCTTGTAAGGCGCAATGCAATAAAAGGAATCCATGTCGCCCTAAAAAGCAAAATGTTCGTATTGTTAATCTTCTTGGGCTTCGAGTACGCCCATAGCAAAATCAGACATGAACAATGACTTAAAGCTGCCAGATCAATCAGATCTGCCGTCAGTGGACGCAAATGGCCCAGGTGGCGCCACAGTCAAAAATGGTAATGCTGCCGTGGACGACCAGCCCTTTTCGATATTTACAGAGTTTGAGAAGCGCTTTTACGCATGGTGTGCTTCTGTAGCTGCTTTTGCCGCTCCAGTCTCCTCGACCATTTACTACCCGGCCTTGAACCTCCTGGCAGAGGACCTTCATACCACACCCACCAGGATAAATTTGACAATTACAACATACCTGGTATGACACCTCACACGACAATTGGAATATGAATCTAACTGTACCATGTAGATATTCCAAGGCATTGCACCGACTATCGTTGGTGGAATATCAGATAAGTACGGCAGGAGACCTGCACTGCTAGCCTGCTTCGTCGTCTACATTGCCGCCAACACGGGTCTCGCATTGCAGCACAGCTTCGCAGCTTTACTTGTCCTCCGCTGCGTCCAAAGCAGCGGCTGCAGCGGCACGATTTCCATTTCCAATGGGGTAGTCTCAGACGTGGCTACGAGGGCTGAACGTGGAAGCTATGTGAGTCTGGCGGCGATGGGACAGTCGCTTGGCCCTGCATTAGGACCCATCATCGGGGGCCTCTTGACGCATTTCTTGGGCTGGAGATCTATCTTCTGGTTCCTAGACATTTATGCGGGGGTCATGCTGGTCTGTATTCTCCTCTTTATGCCGGAAACCTGCCGAAATATAGTCGGAAACGGCTCCGTCCCTTCGCAAAAATGGAACGTCTCCCTCATGACCTACCTCAACCAACGAAAGCTCCGCAAGAACAACATCCCCGTGGCGCGCGATACTATCCAGAACAAGAAGAGACCGAGCCTTCTCGCTTCGCTCTCTATCCTCGTCGAAAAGGAGGCCTCCCTCCTCATGATCTTCTGCGCCATCTACTTCGCCGGTTTCAGCATGATAACCGCCAGTCTGCCCTCCCAACTAAGTTCCACCTACAACTTCAACTCCATCCAAGTCGGCCTCTGCTACATCCCCATTGGCGCTGCAGCCATCAGCGCCAAAACCGTTGTCGGCAGGCTCATCGACTGGAATTTTCGTCGCCACTGCAAAATCCAGGGCCTCGAGATTATAAAGTCCCGCCAGCAAGAGATTCATGATTTCCCGGCCGAGCGCGCCCGGCTGGAGGTTTCGGTACCTCTGATAATCATCTCGTGCGTTGGGGTCGTCCCGTATGGTTGGGTGATGGGACTTGAACATCCGCCACTTGGAGCAGTTATCGTGCTTCTCTTTCTCATCGCGTTCTCGGCATCGGGGCTGATGCAGACAATAACAGTACTGTTGATCGACTGCCACCCCGACAGTCCTGCGGCGGTGTCGGCGGCTAATAATGTGCTGCGGTGTCTACTCGCGGCCGGGGCTGTGGCGATAGCGGTGCCGCTTTTTGACAAGATTGGGAGAGGTTTGACGGGCACGTTACTGGCACTTGTCTATTTGGTGTCCTGCCTATTGTTGTGGGCTGTTGTGGTCAAGGGCCCAGGATGGAGGAAGGAGAGACAATTGAAGAGGGAGGCAATCGAAGCGAAGCGTGAAGAGGAGGAAGGGCGCCATGGAATATAAACTATACAGGCTACATAAGGAAAATGATAGAACATAGATTAATATATATATCCAAATAAATGAATGAACGATTTGACAATACCCAACTCGCTCCACATTTTGCCTGTTTTCATTGATAGCCTTACATGCCGCCGTTGAGCAGCTCAGAATTATTTTCTCAATGGAGTCTGATCGACTACACTTCAGCTCCTGTATATGCATTACACGGACTCAGAGTGGCACAGATTACTCTTGAGTGCGTAAGCGACGCACAGTGCTAGCAAAACCTAAATCTGTGTTCCGAAAATGAGTAATTATTGGTGCCGATCTCACACGATCGGCGAGACCACCACACCTCGTCGACCGATCTTGCGCCAGCTTCAACCCCGAAGGATGAAATGTGGATACAACTCTGAGCACGCATTGGTGACTAATGAAGCAGGATGTCTCACTGATTTTGAGGATATAAACCGCGAGGACACGGCTTTCGAATCAATCCTCGGTGTTCTCGAAGCCATCATCGACATCAGCTTCGACATTTTGCGGCTGGGTATTGGAGCTTAGCTAGCTGTCTCCACCTTCGGCATCTACAACCTAGTTCCGCAACCCCGCATTTTCGGCCACTGTCCGTTATAGGGGTCCTGGCGCGTTCCTAACTCCCGACTTGGCTCCGACGGCAATTGCGTATAAACCCGTCGCCCCAGCGCATAAACGCTGTAACAGAAGATTTTGAAATAATTCCCAGAAATAATTATTTGCTGCCAACGATGGCTGCTGTTGAGAACAATCCCGAGGCTGGTCCGATTGAGGATAGCTCGGCCGAGGAAACCCAGGCTGCTCATTTAGAGACGGCGATCCAGAAACAACTTGTACGCAAAATAGACATGAACTTAATGCCTCTAGTTCTATCTCTCTGTGAGTCAAGTCGCTCGTAGATGAGAGCATAGCTGATTGAATTTCAGATCTCCTGGCCTTCCTTGATCGGTCAAACATTGGCAATGCCCAAACTGCAGGCATGGGTAAATCCCTAGGCCTCAGCGACGGCGAATATCAATGGCTATTAACTATTTTTTACATTCCGTATATTACATTTGAATGGTTAGCTTTGATGTGGAAGCTTATCCCGCCGCACATATGGGCTTTCTTGACCGTTCTTACCTGGTACGCTCCAACCCCGACCCCACTTAATCTGTCGAAGGCTCATTCGTAATTTAATAGGGGACTTGCTTCCACGCTTCAAGCAGCGGCTTTTAACTGGTCTGGCTTGATGGTTTGCAGGTTCTTTCTTGCGGTAGCAGAGGCAGGTTATGCTCCTGGTATTCCGTACCTGCTCTCGTTTTATTACATGAGAAATGAGCTAGGCCTGCGGTGCGGTATATACTTTGCTGCTGCCCCGTTAGCAACCTGCTTTGCTGGTGCTCTTGCCTATGGTATCACGTCAGGCCATGCTTCACTCGAGAATTGGAGGCTGCTGTTCTTGGTGGAAGGACTGCCTTCAATTGCGATAGCATTTGTGGCCTTCTATTTCATGCCAGACTCCCCAGAAAAGGCAAGATTCTTGAACGATGAAGAAAAAGAGGCCGCTAAGGCGCGTGCAATCCGTCAAGTTGGCCAAGAAGGCGCTACTCGAATCGGCTTTATCAATTTCAAGGAGGTCGGAATAGCGCTCATGGATGTTAAGAACTGGATCACTGCTGTAAGTTCGACGACTTCTTGCAAGTGACCCTTCGATCTGATGATGCTAATTTATGGACAGCTCATGTACTTTTCATGCAATGTCAGCTTCTCATCGCTCCCTGTCTTCCTCCCAACTATCCTCGAGGGAATGGGCTACGAGTCAATCAATGCGCAGGGACTCTCTGCCCCACCATATTTCTTATCTTTCATAATGTGTATCCTGAGCACATGGTTTGCCGACAAGACACAGCAGCGTGGCCTGATGATCATTGGCCTCTCCCTGATTGGCGGAACGGGTTATATCATTCTCGCAGCAGTTACTTCAACGGGAGTCCGATACTTTGCCATCTATCTCGCTGCAGCAGGAATCTTTCCCGCGATAGCTAATATTTTGCCATGGGTTCTGAATAATCAAGGCACAGACTCAAAACGAGGGGCTGGTATGGCGCTGCTAAATATAATTGGGCAGTGCGGCCCGTTGCTTGGTACTCGGATTTATCCGAAAGTTGAAGGTCCTCATTATACAAAAGGGATGATAATTTGCGCAGCATTCATGTTCTTCAACGGCTTCCTGGCTCTTGTGCTGAGGACTCTACTGCAGAGACAGAACAAGAAGCTCGAGGAAGAAGAACGACGGGTAACCCCGGCGGCCGGAGGCGATGATAAAAAAGCGATCCTTGCTGTCGAGAACGAGGGAACATTTGGCTACAGGTATATATTGTAGTGGTGGTGCCGTTTGTATATATAATGAAACTTATATAATGGAACTAAGAAGGCTGTGCGCATCGCGGACTAGTAACAGATGAAGTGAACCTGCGGCGAATGCATGCGTTGAAGGTAAGTAATTGATGAACACCAAACCTGTGCTCCTCATTCCCCGCCATTGGTCCCAGACTGTATTGGTCGGGGGAGGCGATCCTTGCAGGAGGGCGTCGACGGCTACGTCGATGGCAACGTCGATCTTGTATTTTTCTGGCTCGTTCGACGCCACTCCTTGACAAACGGGTACACATTTTTCAACCCAAACCACGATAAGTTCGCGGGGCGCGGAAACATTGGTTCGACTGCACACAGGTTGTGCGCCACAGGGTTGGAAATGACGGTCCTCGTATGGGATATAAATTGCTTTTATGTTGAGACGCCTCAACTGTGCTATGCTATTAGAGGCACCAGGAGCCCTACATGCTCGTAGCGAATCATTTTCCCGTGCTTTATTTCCGTGCTGTAAGCCGGCGGTATAAATGCTCCGTCGGGCCGCGTCGAAAGTTCAGAGATTGCTGAACCTTTATGGTCTCAGCCAACGGAGGATGTGGCTTGCTCATGTTAAAGACGAGAATGAAATATTGATCTGTGGATTTCCAGCAATTTCAAGCTAATAAGTGAGCCCAGTATCATAAATACCTCTATGACGGTCGAGATCGACAACTGTGCCTAATGTAGCTTCCTTTGGCGCAAATGCATGACAAGGTGAAGCTTAAAAGCTTCAGGCACAATCCCGTATGAGCACCAGCTAGAATTAGCGGGGTGCGGATTTCACGTATTTTTGGAAGGAACAACCAGGCGCTGTGGATACTCTAAAGGAACGTACGATTAGGCTTTATCAAGCTTGTTACGACGTCGGAATCCCACTCACAGAATGCGGGGTTAGCTTTTTTAGCCTGTTGGGCGAACCGGTACAGGGGTCGGCAGTAAAGAGCTGATAACAGGGGTCTTCCCCAGGATTGAGGAAGTAATCCTGCGATGCCCCGTCCAAGTCTCCCGTGGCTCAATGCCTCGAATCTCGTTCGTGGAAATGGTGAACACCCCTGTTGTGGTAGGATCCGATACGAGGACCGAAAATGCCACAGCGGAAGATATAAGGGCAACGGTTAACCCCTACATTCTCTTGTGGTTGAAGAAAGAAGAAGTTATATTTCAGCAAACTCAAATATCACTACATATTTTGTCGGATTTTGCGGCTGCGAACTGCTGATCTATCCAATGGCTATTTCACGATTAGGTTTCATGTCGGCGCTTTGGCTTGCCATATCGTAAGGATCACCCAACAGCAACCTACCTATATACTGGATACCTAACGAGATGTTATAGACTCTTTACCGCCTCAGCTATTGCTGAATCCCCCTGTGTCACAATCACCAGCACCACAGTGCCCCCCTGCGATACGCCTCAAACATGCAAGCCAAAAGCCTGCCCCGCAATCGCCACGCAGGTGACCCAGCCCTGCGGCTGCCCCATTCCTGCGGCGACCGAGACTGTGAAACTTCCCTGCGGCTGTGGGGTATGCCCACCAAACACCTTTGTGGTCCCGGCAACAAGTTGCAGCGGCAAGCCTTGTGCGGTTGTTACGACCTCGGAATATCCAGCATGTCCTCAGGTCACCGGTTGCGTATCGCCCGACTGTATCACGATTAGTTCCATTGTCCTGGGATGCGATTGCACTGGAATCAGCACCGCGACGGATTGCAATGGCAAATGCCGCACAGGGTGCGCGACCGAGTATGTAGGCTTGCCAGTGCCATGCCCAATTACTTCAATCCCTTCTTAGAAATTCAAAGGTGAATGTGATGAATGCAGATATAGGTTGGTGGGGGTTGGCACTAAGGGGAATCGAAATATCAAAATTTAACTCTGAACATTGTCCCGAATTGATCATTAGGTCAAACGTTTTGAAATAAGCTCATTGTAAATAGAAAATTGAAGGCAGGAGTCGAAATAGAATTGTTCCCATCTCTAACGAGGCAAGGTTGCTGAATAAAACATTAATTACTATTTAATTTATTCCTAGGTAAAATCGTAAAAATCAAATAATATTTAGAATCTCCTAACACGCTATTAATAGAAAACATACATATTTACTCACGCCCCGTGAAGTAATTCCCTGCCACGTCCAACAATCGTCGAATGTTTGATAACAGTCTCCTCTGACCCATTCACCGCAATGTCCGCAACGAACGCACCCAACTCGTCACCCTTAACCACCATACTTCCCATCACAAACGCCGCTACGCTATTCTTGAGTGATTGCCCAATTAATATTCCACTTGGACGAATCACGAGCGCCTCCCACACCTCCTTATGCTGCTCTGAAAACTCGACAGTTTTTGTTTCTGTAATGCCCTTTCCTTTCCGCTGTTGCGGTAAGAAGAGCAAGGTACGTGACTGATCAGGCTCGACGAATGCGCCGGAGAGGAGAATAAATCTGAATTTGGATATCTTCCCCTTCCGTGGAGAGGACAGATGTGCCGCGAATGCATCTTGGAAGGCAAGGGGATAGCGCGTATTGACGTCTTCGTTGAGGTCATAGGTGCCGATGGCCCAGACCATTGCATCGGCATCGCGGATTTTCTCCCATTTTTCGTCGCCGAGTTGCTCCCAGTCGCCAAAGTCGGAGACGAGAATGTTTTCGACCTTGGAAGGCTGATCAGGGAAGGGTTTCCGAGTCAGGGCGATAATTTTGGAAACTTCGCTGCGCTGGAGTAGATGCTTCAGAATCTCACCGCCAATGCTGCCGCTGGCGCCGGCGATGAGGACTTTCATAGCTTATAGTGACACGTGTATTGGTTTCGGGGCACTTAAGTTTCGAAGTTGGGTTTGCAAATATTGTAGTTGGCATGGAAGACAAACACTCTTATTAAATTACTAAGTTCTGGATTCTAGATCTCCAAGGCTGATGCTGACCGCGTGTGCACGTTGCTTTGTGGTACCCCCAAATTTATGTATAGAGTTATTGTGGGGAAATAGACCACCCGCTAGCGACGCCATCCTAACGCAGCCAATCAGGACCGCAGATTGTGCACTGAGGGACATCGCCTCCACTGGGGGGTGTCTGATATCCCAAGATATCTCCGCATCGATGTTAACTTCGAGGTTGGCGAGAGCGATCCAGTAATGGTGAGAACTTGTTTATTCTGAGCTTGTCCTTTGGTTCTTCAATTTACTACTCAGGTCACCAGGTCATCATGAGGCATGTGAGGAGCTCTACTCTTCTCCTCTTCACATGCCTCGTGATGACCTGGTGACCTGCCTACGAATACAGTGATTGGCATCCTTCCCCGCATATCTCGTGGATTCGGGGTATTGGGACGCGAATATCAACTTTGTAGCTCGGGTAGTCCTGGAGTTTACAATATGGCACCGTGTGTGCGTCCGTATTTATAAGTGCTTTCATCCGTTCTGTTTGTTCTTCAGATTTAAGAGTCGATGATCGATTCTCGTCATTACATGAACTGTTACGTTTTGCTCGCAGCTAACAATTATGAAGCTCCTCCTCCTCGCAATCCGGTTTGTGCTCAGCTTGGTATTTGTAACCAGCTTAAACCTTCAAAGCGATGACTTTGATATAACTATCAGCCAAGAGACCGGAGCTATTATCGAGCTCAAAGATGCAAAGTCTTACGAAGGATCAAACTGGGTGAGCGCCTCAGAAAACGCACCATGGATACCTGGTGGCAGTCGCTGGGGCTTAGGATTTGCCGACTTGGGTAATGATGTGTTCCACCGCTCATACTGGACGAACCCTGAGGTTTGGAACGACCGAGGAACCTACAGGGCCGACTATATATTTGGCCCTATTAAACTCTCAGTCTCACGATCCGTGAACAAGCACGACAAGTCTTTTACAGAAACCTTCACTTTTACAAACAACAACGTCTCAGCTGTAGATCTAGCCCAGAGCAGCAAGACATCGTTTGGGATTTACACTCCGTTTAATGACCATTACACCAACACTACGGACGCCCTCAAAGAGCGCACACATGCCCATGTCTGGGCAAACGGGGGTAGCAGCTCTTGGGTCAAATTGAACCAGATGGGAGGTCATGGCCGAGACTTGGGCCTGGTCCTAACCAAAGGGTCTCTATCAGGATACAGCATCGAGTCGCGCGACACAATTACCGGATCTAATACGAGAGGCGTCTTTGTCCTTCATCCCGACCTTGGGACTATAGAGCCTGGACAGTCAAGCACAATCGAGTGGACACTATTTTGGCATGATGGCTGGGATGACTTCTTTACCCAAGCCGCCTCTCGCTCAAACCAGTTTATTAGATACGACACGGAATCTTGGACTCTCACAGAGGGGGAGGGCGTCGAGGTCGGCCTAGTAGGTGCGTCCGTTGGCCCCGGGACCACCGTCAACGACAAGGCCGTAAAGTGTGGCGACCATGGGTGTAGCTATTACCACGATGCTGGGGATATCGGAGAAAAGCAGCTGGTTGTTATCAGCGGCCAAGACGAGACGCGGCAAAGCTCAACGATCTACCTAAACACTGTTCCGGCCTATGATGATCTTATCTCAACCCGCATCAACTTTATAGTCGATAACCAACAGGTGTTAGATCCAATGGACGCTAATGTTGGGGCTTATGTCGTGTACGACAACCTTGCAAAGGCGACGGTGACGTTTGACCCGGCATCAGATCGCAATGCTGGTCGCGAGCGTATGGGCATGGGGGTTCTCATTGCCCGATGGTTAAAAACCCACCCTGATAAAAAGATAGAAGACTCTATGATATCATATTATGAGTTTTTGTGCACCAAATTACAAAACCAACAGACTGGTTTCGTCTACGACTGGCCATACGAGTCTGTCCCCAACTATGCCAATAAGCGCTTATACAACTGGCCTTGGATGATGCAGATCCACCTTACTATGGCGGCTTTGGATCTAGATCTTCCAGAAACACTTGCGGATAAGACGCCGCTGGAGAGATTCATGTTCACGGTGGAGAGTTTCTATAATGAAGGTGGAGCGTCGCTTGACGCCATTGGATTGCCTGTACTCGAAGGCCTTACGGCGCTGAAAGGCTCTGGAGACGAGGAATCATATGAGCGGGCAGAGTCTCTTTTCGTTAGCCACGGCGAACGGATGATCCAGACGGGACTCAATTATGCCTCATCTGAGGTGAATTTCGAACAGTCTATTGTTGCCCCCGTGGCCATAATGCTTCTTGAATTATATCGCGCGACGGGTAATACGACATACCTCAAGGCTTCAGAAGTTCAACTTGAGGTACTGCTCCGATTTGCCGGAAAACAACCAGATTATCATCTGCATAATGTTGCAATTCGTCACTGGGATGGCTATTGGTTTGGCAAGGACCGCAGCTATGGCGATACGTTCCCTCACTACTGGAGCACTTTAAACGCCATTGCTCTTCATCATTATAGCAAAGCAACCGGTAAATTGGAATATAAGAACGATGCCGATGGTATTACCAGGTCAAACTTAGCTCTCTTCGACCCAACAGGCACTGCCACATGTGCCTTCTTATACCCTCTCTCACTCAACGGGCGACCAGCGCACATTCCAGATTTATACGCGAACGATCAGGATTGGGCTTTGGCTCATTTGCTGCAGCTGCAAGCAGATGACAAAGCGGCGGGCGCAGCGTAATGAAAGCAGATAGTTTAAATTTGAGACTCAAACGAGTGTAATGTGAGTTTGTTCTCTATCTTCAAACAGTTCTTCCCATTTATCCTGTGAATAAATGCTGAAGATCCCAATCCTGCGGTACGGCCCACTATCTCCCACAGCATGCTCCAAAGCCAACCCAGTAGCCCAGCACATGGTACTACCGCCATCGTCGCTGAATATTTGATACTTGTTCCTTAGTTGCAATAGCCAGAGTTTTGCCTGATATGGATACGGTGCGCTTTGATGCTTCTGATTGTCGTCGATTTCGAATTTATCATCTAAATCGACCTTGCCCCATTTATCCCCCCCACGAACTATATATGCATTTGACCCGCTACTGACCTCTATCTCGGTCTCTATAAGCACAGCCGAAACCGTCAATGAACTCGGGAGACTAGCTGTGAAGGAAACCAAGACCGGGGAATTGTTCCCCTGTGGCAGGAGGCTATGTGGGGATGCACTCTTCCAGACCTTGCTAGAATGTATCCAGGACACGGCGTTGGGACAGGAATACCAAGACCAAGACGGCCAGGTTGACTTTGGTTGCTTGATAGGAATCTTGCTCTTTGAGGGGATGGCCTTATCCTCCCGCCTACCCCAAATGCTCCATATGAGGCCTCTCCATATGTCTTCAACCCAGATGCCATATAAATTCTCTGACTCCATCAGCTGCTTGAACCGCGTTACAACAGCGGAAAATGCGGATCGTCTATCTGTTTCAAAACTAAGTTTGCGCTTTGAGTATTCACAGGCGAACTTGTAGTAGGTTTCATAGATCTCCGGCTTGTCGGGAGGATCCTGCGCATAGAGGCGCTCGAGAACTCCAAGGTAGCGGTAGTCATTCCCTAGGACTGAGTTTCCGATGACGATTTGCCTAGGTAAGCATCCAAGTTCTGAGAAGTCTGAAGTTCGGCATTCGAGACGAAGTGTCTCTTTACCGAAGTGTAAGACGCGCGGTGGGACGATGCGTTCTTGAAACGTCCACGCTCGTTTGTTCCATTCGGACTGCTCGAAGCTCTGCCAGTCGTTTCTTGCGGGAAAAGTTTCGGTATCGTAGAATCCATACGATCCGGGATTTCCACCATCGCATGGGACAAATGGCACAGTAACCAGGGGCTGGATTTCACGCCGCGGACTTAAAAATCCAGTTTTGCTGCTTGTGCCGTTCGTGGCACATATTACAATCTCACAGTTTCCGTACACTGAATCCATGTTCTGAATTTCATGCTCGACGTCCGATTTCGAGTCTTGGATGATGCAGAGCGCATCAATCCACAGATACTTTAACCCAATTGCCCGAGTCACTAATATCGCATCTTGTAGCGTCTTGGGCATTTCATTAAAGTTCATTCCGGCCATTCGTGATTGTATTGTCACCTCTGTCGTAGTATACATCGACTCAAATGGGTTGTCTGGCGAGAGTCCCCAGCAGTAACTAAGGGTAGCATATGTTTCAGTTTTGCCCCTGGTAGAAACCAGAGTCGGATTTACTAGCTGTACATCAATGAGCCGTGTTGGGAGGCTTTGGGAAGCACTCGTTTTGCAGTATTGGTGCGACTCCTTGCACTCGTTGATCCATTCTCCAATACTGGTCTGGTTATCCGACGACAAAGAGTCCAATCCCCGAACTCCTCGAAACTGCCGCGAGGCAGTGTTACCTGCGTATACTGGTTTAGTGCCACTGGACCAAAGGTACAATCGGATTTCTCACCTCGCGGGGCAGCTAGCACGAAACTGGGCTGTTGAGCGGTGCGATGCCATTGAGTCTCCCCAGCGATTTGGTAGTCAAAAATCACGCCAGCAGGCTTCCGTTGTCGTCGGTCTTCAAATCCATATTCAGCTCTTATGATTATTTCAGATGCAGGAACTGCAGGATCCGACTGATGCACAGTCCCATTACCAGCCAATAGTTTTGTTCTTATCACACCGCAGAGAGCACAGCCTGCTAAAAACGATTCCTGGAGACGAGGAAGGCCTGGCCACAAGTCGTTGCATTGCCAGGGTAGCCTGAAAAAGAATCGGATTTCATTTGTATAGGATAGTCGGTGAGCTAATCTACCATCAAGCGGGATTGGCTCGCCAGTGTGAAACTTGTAGTCAGTGGTGAAGTGTATGCACTTGTCGCACAAAGCATGGGATGTAGCATTTAGTGCCATCTTTTAAATCAGTGTCTTCGATAATTGAGATTAAAGTGGGCTTAATCGCTGCGGTACCAGATTTTCTCAAACCTCAACCCTCAAGGGCCGTCGGGTCGACACCACACACACAATTCGGCGACTCTATCTTTTTGGTGGTTCCGTTCGGGAGCGGGCCGAATAGCTACAGTACAGCAACCCGAGAGATATGGCACCGGCTCCTCCCAGAATAACCTTCACCGAATGTCCCGTGCGTCTCCCTCGTGGCTATGAGGCTGAACTGCACAAAAGGTTAATCCAAGACACGTCCATGCTCGGGGGATTTCACGATGGGAAAAAGAGCAAACCACATGCCTCGATGGCGGGGTATGTCAGGCACAAGCGTTGTTCGAGGCACGGCCGTTATCCCCTGTGCGCCTGTGCGGGTCTTCCCAGCCACCTTCCAGCCACCCATTGTGTCAAAAATGAACCTTGAAACCACCCACCAGCCACTTTTTTAAGGACATAAGACCATTTTAGGTAAAGGATAAAAAGAGAAAATTTGCACAATATATCGAATATATCGACTATATGGAAGATATCCCACTTATCCATCCAATGAAAGGGTCTTTGCGCAAAGACCCCCGCGCGCACCCCTCGCTAGTCGCGACATGTGATTGGTCAATCACCGCCAAACCGCCATGACGTCACCCCATCCCACTTTCCCAACCTCGCCCTTACATGGGCGATTCGACGGCGATGCCGCTCTTTCCCTGATCCCCTGGCACAACAAGGCCCATCATGGCCTTTCTAGTCCTATATTGCCCCTCTTGGGGTAGAAAATGATAACTTTTTCATCCATCCTGGGTAAGGGTCTCGGCGCAAGACCCCTCTGCGTCCGTACGTCATTTTGTACTCCTGCTTGAACGTGAAAGGTTCCTCTTTATCCTTCCGAGGTGGTTGGTGCACATATATAACCTGTTCCTGCTCTCTTGCGCATTCGTAGAATTTCGATCCTTTTAGCCCATGAATTGTTTGACGGTGTCTCGGAGTTGATATTTGACTACAAAAGAAGCACGCCTGGATATATATACACAGAAACAAGCAACGGTTCTCACTACACTGCGCAATCAAAATGGTATGTCGACTCCAAATCTGCGCGCGCAGGTACCGCGCGGTGGTCCTGGATTCCGGGATCCCCGCAATGTCTTACCATTCAAGAAACTAACAAACGGGCAGTATATCCCTATCGCAAACCTGGAGGTGCGACAAGCATCTGCAGACGATGCCGCCGCGAGCCCTCAACCAAACTGCATGTCTGGTGGTTCGATCGCTGGAATCGTTATCGGCTGCATCGCGGGAACCCTTCTCCTCGTCTGGCTCTGGAGTTCATTGCGGAGGAACACAACCGATGAAGGGTACAGGGGTGGCGCCGTAGCGACGTCGTCGCGGCCATACGACGGAAGGAGAAGGCGCAGGAGACACTCGAGCGCAGGAGGTCGACCAGTGAGCCGGTCCTACAGCACATACGAGACTACTGAGCGGCCGGCAAGAGTAGTTTATCGGAACTAAGAGGCTGGGAAGCAAGGAGCAAAGGCGGAAATGGCGTTTGGGGTTCGGGTAATGAGGTCCAAAATCATGAATAAGATGATGTCAGGAACGAGATGCACATATTTACACGTTTGGGAGCTATTTTTGTACTGGATAGCATTATAAACCGACAGGGAGCGCGTGCGATAAATATATCACTGATTATTTTCCAAATTTTGTTCAACCGCATAGTCTGTAGAACTTATCTCATCTCCAAATTACCCCGCACTATCCCCCAATGAGACAAAATAACACCACCACCACGTCACCTCTAGCTGATTTAACTTACCACTGAACATCTCACTCTAGATTATCAAACAAATACAACATCCGTTCAAAACTTGCCATCTTTTACCATCATCCCGTCTATATGCTCGTGAAGACCGTATTCTCCACACTCAAAACATTCATCACTCACCCGCAATACCTGCTCTATTCCACCATGGCCTGGAGATGCGGCGGCAACACGAACACCGAGCTGGTGGAGAACCTCTATAAAAACAGGATTGTCCAGACACAACGCGTGAGAGAGGCCATGCTCAAGGTAAACTTATCCAGTCCCCGCTTCGTCCTTCTCCCCCTCAGCTTTGGAGAATAAGCTAACCTACCCACCCACCCAGGTCGACCGTGGACAATACTGCCCCCATCATACTTCCGCATATGAAGACAGCCCGCAGCCCATCGGATGGCGCGCCACAATCTCCGCGCCACACATGCACGCCTCGGCGCTCGAGTCTCTCTTTCCGTCTGTCTGCTCCTCCACCACTGGCTACCCCGCCGATCGGGCCATGCGCGTCCTCGACGTCGGCTCCGGGTCAGGGTACCTTACTCACGTGATGGCTGAGCTTGCTGGCGCGGATGGAAAGGTGGTGGGGATCGAGCATATCAAGGAGCTTGCTGAGTTGGGGAAGGAGAATATGGGGAAAAGTGCGGAAGGGGCCGCGTTGTTGGAGAGTGGCAAGGTCAGATTTGTGGTTGGAGATGGGAGGAAGGGGTGGGTCGAGCCGGGGATTGAGGGGAAGGGTGTGGGGCAGGAGACGTGGGATGAGAAGGGATGGGATGCTATTCATGTTGGGGCTGGGGCGGCGCATCTTCATGATGAATTGGTTGCGCAGCTGAGGCGACCGGGAAGGTACGTTTTGAGATGTAATGGTGGAGAAGATGAAGTGCTAACCGGGTTGTAGAATGTTTATCCCGGTTGATGACGCCACAACTGGTATTGGACAACATATTTGGATTGTGGACAAGGACACGAAAGGTGTTGTGAAGAAGAAGCAGCTGTATGGGGTTTCTTATGTGCCACTTGCGGATCCAAACTTGCTATAACATAACGTAATATAATGTAACTCGGGCGTTTTGAAATTTGATGTTTCGAGCTGTTTTCTAGTATTTTATACCTAGATCCCGATGGGTTTGTGATGTAGACTACATTATTTACACGTCGATCCAATAATTGGTTCGGCTGTTAGATTTTTGCCATAGGTTTTAATTGATAGGTCAGTCATTCTGGAATAAGGTTTACTTAAATATGGAGTTGTTGGGAAGGGGCGACTGCAGTATGGCGCAGTATGGCGTCGCACCAATTAGCCGCTTCCATGCTTATATCGTATGTTTATATCATTTATCGGAGGCACACAGATAAACTTCTGTCGGACGCCACATTTTATTGATTCGATAATAACCTACCTTTCCTCGCCGCGCCATCGCAAACGTCAAAATGGCGGACATGTCTTCTTATCCCGCTACCGAGATGGTTCGCACTGAAGAGAAACTATCCAGGTACCGACCAGGTGGACTCCACCCCGTTGCTCTTGGCGATACCTTCGACGACGAACGCTATACCGTCGTGCACAAACTTGGCAATGGGGGATTTTCTACAGTATGGGTTGCGTATGATGATGTGTCAGTGCTATAACCAACAAACTATTATGGAGTGATGCTGACACATGGCAGCCGGTGTGAATGGGTAGCACTCAAAATTATGACTGCTGCAATGACCGAGACATCGCGAGAAGTCAGATGGTTCGATACATTGGCAGAAAGCCGTCCAGAAAGTGAATCTTCCAAATATATTGTCCGTTTACTGGATAGATTCATTATCGACGGGCCAAATGGCAAGCATATGGCCCTGGCATTTGAGCTATTAGGCCCCAATCTCAGATCAGCTGTCAAGACTAAGTTTCCAGGCCGCGACGATATTGATCCATCAACAACATTCAAAATGACAGAACAGGTCCTCAAAGCACTTGCTTTTATCCACGAGATGGGATTTGCACATGGAGGTATGGCAAACCATCGGCTGGTCTCTGGACCAGTTCGAGACCACTGTCACGTTACTAGACATCTGACCTGCAATAGACATAAGCACCAAAAACATGGCATTTACCGCCAAAAATCTGTCAAAGGTGACAAAAGAAAGGCTATTTGAGGTCCTTGGAGAACCCTTTATCGAGAACGTGGAACGTATTGATGGGCAACCACTTGCAGATGGTATACCCCATTATCTCGTAAAAAGCGCAACCTGGGACGGTTGGGATAGGGAATGCGACGAGGACTTTCGGATTCTTGACTTTGGAGAGTGTTTCGTTCACGGGAGAGAGCCTGACATAATCACTCAGCCTGGGGGATTAATGCCGCCTGAAACGGTACTCACCGAAGAGTTTGACTACAGAGTAGACCTGTGGCGTGTTGGCATTGCGGTAAGATTTATGGCCGCCACACCCTTGAGGGAATTATGCTCACGCTATAGTGATAGATCTATTCTTTCGTATTTGGGGGACTCCCGTTTTATAGCATCGGGGACAGAGACAACCTTGTTATTCAGATGATTCAGTTTATCGGAGATCTTCCACAGGAGTGGAAGCCAAACTTTGATCGTCTGAGGATCGAATTTAAAAAGCAGCCGCTCCAAGGTCAGTGGTTCGCAATCTCTTGGTTGATACATTGGACAGCCTATTCCATTGTCACTCTTATTTGGTGATCCGGACAGTATCTAACAGAAATAAAACCACAGCTGGAGACCTTAGTGCCGACCGAGGGCTCGACTACAAATTCAAACACCAAATCCAAGACGAAATTCTGCAGCCCCTTCTTCCTGTTATTCGGGGATTGATGAAGTTTACACCGTCTGAGCGACTTTCGGCTCAAGAAGCTTTGGAGTTGATGGAGTCCACGTAACTGTAGCGGACAGTGTTGTTGTGACCTGAGCAAGCGGGGGAATGGGATATCGTGGTTCGTCGGGCATTCATGTTTTTAAGGAGTTGGAAAGAGTATCATGATTCAGCGAGCGAGTATAGTTTTTATCGCATATTTTTGCACCAGCGCCAGCCTAGACTTTCATTATTATATCAACATCAACAACAGAAGCGAAGCATTGTATCACGTGAAACAAGGGCGCCGGCGTTGTAGAATATGCCCAAAAACTGGCTCTGTAAGCTGGCTCCAACATGTAACAGGTTGCTAGGATATTCAAAGGTCGTCTATCTCGGGCATTCCGTCCACTCTACCTTTAATTGTATACAGCCAATCCCGATCTTTCAAGAACTGCACTAATGTCTTTCCATCCCCGGCATCTGAGTCTAGGGCAAATAAGCCATTCTCTAGGAGAGTTGGCAAGCACCCATATGCGCGGTCATCATCTTCTAGCGCAACCTGGAGAAGGGAGCGCCCGTCCTCGTCCCTTGTGTGGATATCGGCGCCCGCATTGAGCAAAGTCATGAAGAGACACATTTCTCCCCTCTCTATGCAACATGATAGGGGTGTCCGTCCTTCTACTGTCCGGGCATTGAGATTCATCCCCGATTCCAGTAGAACTTTCATAAAGGCCTCATCTCGTTGGTTTAGAATCGCGATATGGAGCGGTGTCTTATTATCATCAAACATTCCTAGTTCGGTATTCGGGCCGAGCTCGAGCATTGCCTTCAACCCTGAGATGCACCACGAATCCGAGGCTGGCATGCCATTCATTGCCATGAGATGGAGCGGAGTGTATCCCGAATCATCCTGCGCGTTTATATCAGCCCCATTTTCAGTCAGAAGACGAATAGCAGCAGTATGACCCCGTTGTGCTGCGTAGTGGAGCGGTATCCTGTCATCAGAGTCCCGTGAATTGACATCCACTCCCTTTTTAATCAGGAAACGAATGATCCTCGCACAACCCCCGAGCGCGGCCCAATGCAGCGTCGTAGCATTTTCATAACCACTACTCGTGTGCAAATTTACGCCGTGCTTCGCCATGAGGAACACGGCTGTGGAATTTCGCGTCTCTGCGTGGAAATGCAGCAGAATCTGGTATCCGCCTGCGTTGAGCTCATTTAGATCGGCGCCATACTTGACAAATTTACCAATAACGGCATCGCGGATCCGTATGTGGTCTGTCACAGGGATCGGGAGACCCTCTGGTGTGGTAAGATTAGAAGGGTTGTCATATTCTTTTTGATCCTCCTCCATCTCAATGAAGAACCGTGAAGTGCTGTTATTTGGTTCATGAGGAATAAGCTGCGCCTGGAGACCCGAACATAGACCATCTTTGATGCCGTATTGGTAAAGGAGCGGCACGACTAAGCTATAGACATGTCTATTTGTACGGGCGAAGCAAGAGAGTGATCTAGCCCCATGTAGATATTCGCCGACGGAAATGATGAGTTCGCTGGGGAGATTAGCTAGGCTCATGCTGTTCTCGATGTTTTGTTCCTCGTTTCCTCGAACCCGTATCTAATTGCAAAGCTAGTGTTTGAATTCTAGGCAGTTTCGACGTTGACTAGAGTTTGGCTGTAGTGGTAACTCAAGCGCATCAAGGCTGCAGCCGTGCGTGCACCCCACACTACCCGATTGGGCATCAATAAATGGACGGAGGCTGCAAGGCTGACTTTGGTCTGCAGACTTGCAGAAAGAAGAGAAATAAAAACAGATTCCGAATGAATTTATAGGAAATACACAATTGAAGTGGAGACAGCACTTGCTATTTGTTTGTGTCGGACATTTTCGCTCACATATTGTTCACGGCGCGATGTACCCTGTTGTTCCAACTTGAATCAACGAGAGCTCCATCTTTTACCATTCCCTTGTCGGATTATGTCAAGATAGTACGGCAATTGACAGAAGGCAATTCGTGAGGAATCACAGAACGCCAAAGCTCCCACCAGCAGAAGTTTGATCGTGATGAAGATCGGCAAAGGCACCGAACGCGTGCTCCGGCTGGCGCCGGATTGCCATCAGTGTCTCAGCGACAACACGCGCGGCCCTGGCCCCAGCTAGCAACACAATTGAGGGCGTTTGCTCGATCGACCTCGATGAAAATGCTCCATTATATGCCGTACATTTATATGACACGGCACGGCGCTCACATATTACCTTCCATGTTCCGTGATTTCTCTTCAGGTGCCGCCAATGCTCTGCTACAACGTAGTAGCACGTCCGCCACGTCCAATCTCACATTGGACGAGTGCTGCAAGGGAGGCGGCACAGTGCTGGGGGAGGGTCCCCCAGGGGTTGTCTTCACATGCCCCCAATCATGTTGGTGGAGACGGGAACATGCACCTACCTAGTAAGTAAGCCTAAGGGAGCTAACGGGTCAATCAATCTATTTGGTCTGCACCGGCTCTCTGCGCTAGCTATTACTCCCTGCGCACTTCGCTTAAAGTAGGCCTCAGTGGTAAATCCATAGGTCATGGCCAGGTGATAAGTGACGGTTAAGCTCATTTGTTGTCGTTCAGCGTCGCCTGCAGTTACCCCTCGCGTGTTTTCTTTGAACACACCTTGAACTAAAGCCATGGAGCCAGAGAATAGACCCACTCAATACGGCCTTTAACGCAGCCTAGCATATGGAGAGCGTGCCTATTCCCCTGTGTTTACTCCAACAAGGAAGGTGCGGAGTGCTCCGCCTCCCCCATAGATATTTCACGTGCGCCATGTTGTTTGTTGCGGGGGTAGCTGGCTCGAGATGTTATAGAAGAACAAAGGATTCCCAAAGACCCCGATCTCTTTGGCTGTCCTTAAGTTTTAGCGCCCCTTTAGAAACCATGAAGTTCTTCCAGGCTCTTGTCACTGGTGTTGTGGGGGCTCACGTAGCCTTAGCTGCCATCTCCGAGACTCCAACGTTGGTCAAGGACAGCACCGCCTCGGATATCCTTGATGACATTGAACATGCAGTGACTTGTGCCGCATGCGAGGTATGGAATATTACACTCGCAATTTCTTAATTTGTACAGCCAACTGATAGCACGCCAGGGAATTTTAATCGCCCTGAAGGGCCTTGCACATTTGGGAAACAAGCCCTTTGTAAATGTCGTTACAGACATTTGCAAGCTTGCCAAGGCATGTAACTTCATTAGTCAAAGCAATTTCCACTGACGTGGCATAGGTTGAGGATGATGATGTCTGTGAGGGCCTCATCGCTGCAGAGGGACCAGTCATTGCACATGACTTGAGAGAAATCAAGATTGGATCGGCTACATCCAAGACCCTTTGCGCGTCCCTCATTGGGCTTTGCCCATTCCCGGAGGTTAAGCCGTATGCGATTCCTTTCCCAAAGCCAAAGCCAGCCACCAAGCGCCCGGTTGCTAGCGGGCAGGCACCGCTTCAAGTTGTTCATATCAGTGATACTCATGTTGATCTTTCCTATGAGATTGGTTCCAATTACAACTGCACCAAGCCAATTTGTTGCCGCTCATACACTCCCGATGATGCGCCAGGAAACAACTCCTATCCTGCTGGCGAATTTGGTAACCCCCTCTGCGATCCGCCAGTCACCCTCCAGCAAAGCATGGTTGAGGCCATTAAGACCATCGCACCTGATGCTGCGTTTACAGTCTTCACTGGTGATGTTGTTGCACACGACATCTGGTCCGTTGACAAGACCGAAGTTCTTACTGACCTCAACTCAACCTACTCTATCCTCTCCAACCTCGATCTTGTTTACCCGGTCATGGGCAATCACGATGTTGCGCCGGTCAACTGCATCCCTCCAACCACCGTGACTACCACCTTGGGTGTTCAATGGGCATATGATACTCTTGCCGGTTACTGGAATGACTGGATTAGCGGCCCGGGGGATGTTAACACCGCTAATGAGTATGGTGCCTACTCCGTGAAATATCCTGGAGGAAAGCTCCGCGTCATCTCGCTGAACTCTGTCTTCTACTACACCCTCAACTTCTGGATGTATGAGGAGCCCATTCAGAATGACCCTAACGGTCAGTTCACATGGCTTGTCAATGAGCTCCAAAGCGCCGAGGATGCCGGAGATAACGTCTACATCATCTCCCACATTCCTCCCGGATCCTCCGATTTCTTCCATGGCTTCTCCAACACCTTCAATCAAATTGTCAACCGCTATGACGCCACCATTGCAGCCATGTTTTACGGACACACCCACGTCGACGAGTTTGAGATTTCTTACTCCGATTATGCCAACCGAAATGCCGACACTGCAGTTGCCATGTCGTACATTGCGCCTTCCATGACCCCTACATCGGGCTCTCCCACATTCCGAGTCTACACTGTCGACCCAGTAACCTACGGTGTCCTTGACTTCATTGACTACACCACCGACATCACGGCGGACAAGCTCACCTGGACCAAGTACTACTCCGCCAAGGAAGCCTACGGTCCCCTTCTCTCTCCTCCCGTCACCGACGCCGCTGCTGAGCTCACCCCTGCTTTCTGGCACGATGTCACCTCCCTCTTCGAGACGAACGAGTCAGCCTTCAAGGATTTCTTTGCGCGCAAGAGTCGTGGCTTCCAGGTTGAGGCTTGTGACGCTGAATGCAGAGCCGAACAGATCTGCATGGCTCGCGCCGCAGAGTCGCAATACAATTGTGACAAGCTGGAGCCTGGATTTAACCTCTCCAAGCGTGATGAGGACAGCCATGCCCACCGTGATGAATGCGAGGGGACGAGGCTTAGAGAGGTCTTTGGCCAGATGGGTCAGAATCACGAGACGTTCATCAAATACATCAATTCTGAGGTTGCTACTCTGAAGAAGGCCACCCCTGCTTAATCGCCCTCCCCGTTTTGGGTTAAACGACGGTTCAAGCTCAAATACCTTGGATTTCGTTTATTTATTCTATATAAGCTGGCAGTTTGAGGTTATACGAGAGATAACCCGTTTATAATGTATAGAGGGGATAGTAGTCATAACGAAATATATACATGGCGGCAAGGAACATGCAATGATGTAGGTTCATATATTTAGATTGATTCGGATCTTTCCAGCCGGTAAAGTTTACCTTAGTTAATAGCCCCAGACATTATGAGATCTGCCTTTCTTCTCTTGCCGCTATATTTCATTGGATCCCGCTTTTCTCCTTTAAGCCCAAACTCCTTAGAATCTTCCGTGGAAGTTTCTCCACCCATTGAAAGTCCCTGAAGTTTCTTGTTGCTCTGGAACATCTCTAGAATTTGTTTCGCGTCCTTTGCGTCTTCCGCGACCATTTTGTCAAACGAAGCATTGTCCGTGTCTGTTAGGTTACAATTAGTATAAAGCACCATTCGTTGAAGAGGTAAACTATACCTCCATGACCGTCGGCCCTGCGTACCGCGGTAACATTAGCTCCCTTGTCGAAAAGCAGATTCGCGATATAGTCATAGCCTGCAGCAAAAGCTGCTTGTACCGCATCACCGTAGGGCCCGCCTTCCGCGTTAACATTAGCTCCCTTGTCGAGTAGCAGCCTCACAATCTGCTCGTGGCCTGTAGCTGAAGCTGCTTGCAGTGCATGACTGTAGGCCCCGCCTTCTGCGTTAACATTTGCTCCCTTGTCAAGTAGTAGCCTCACAATCTGCTC
>JPJU01002594.1:0-18880 GCA_000750735.1 Pseudogymnoascus sp. VKM F-4246
CGGCCCATACGTCTATTCCAAGCCGCATTTCGTGCTTGGAGACGTCTTTCATCCGCTTCGGCTTCAGCTGCTGCGCGTCTCGCAGCAGCGCGAGCAAAGCGCCCACCTAGTCCGCCAGCAGCTGGCCGAGGATTTGGTTGTCCTTGTCCTGGACCACGAACAGGAGCAGCCGCCGGTGCAGGGCGCGGGGCGACTGGGGCGAGACGTAGGACGAGTGGACCCTCATCTTGTGCCACTGGTGGGATTGCACGATCACCCTCATGTTCGTCGTCGACCACTAGTTCTTGTTCGGGCTCTACTACCAAACGTTGAGGTGCGGGGAGCACGTCCTCGACCGCATTTAATTGATCACCCTCGCCAGGAGGATGGTTCCCGCCGGCATAGTTGTACCCGACATCGTTCCCGTCACCGCCTTCAAGCTCCCACAGCCGTTGATAGCACCCTGTTGACTCGGTATTGTAATGTTGATATGGGTTACCCACGTCCAACCAGCTAGAGCAAAGATAACAAAAATGAGTCCCACACCGCTGGCAAATCATGTGGTTGCAGCCGTGAGTTTTTTGTGCAGGTACTGCGCAGGTAGGGCATGGTGTAGTGTGGAGCCTGATGTATTCTAGAGAAGCTTTGTCCTCAGCGCTGAGCTCGTTAGCATTCCGTGGCGGCCCGCACAGCACATACTCTCCATGCCAAGTCTGAAGGCAGCGGCTGCAAAATGCGAACAAACAATCTTCACAGACACGGAGAAGGTTAGCGAGGTTTGGAGGTTTGCTTGGGTCAATGGCTACCAGCTCATCATCGGATTCTTCGTCCGCCTCCTCATCGGCAGCAGCCGTTACAAAAGTGGACGTTATTATTGGCTTCATATGTTTTTTCGACCGCGCGGCTCCCTGGCAGAAACTTCTTGGGCAGTATACCGTGCTCTTGTCATTCTCAAGTTCGATCTTATGCCGCATGGTGACGTATCGTTTGACCATTTCGTGTTCTAATGGGATCAAAAGAAGCTCACTCGGTGCCAGAGTCACCTTCGGCTTCCGCTTCCGCCCTGATTTAGCTAGCTCATCTTCACGCCGTTTGGCACACCCAGGGTCAAGGCATTTGACTGAGTCGAGGTCGCCTTCGGTAATGGCATTGTTGTAGAAGTCTTGTAGGCACTTGCGACAAAAAATGTGCCCACAGTCATCTAACTTATAGCAAACATTCCCCCGCTTCGGTTCTATTTTTGGTCAGTAACAAATATCCTAAACCCCACCGATATCGTCAAGACACCTACCAAGGCAGATTCCACAATCGTAGCTCTGTCTCTCAAATTCCGCTTGCGTTGCAGATTTATCATGATCAAGAAGCTCGATTTCAAGGTCAGAAGATATTCTTAGATATTCATCCCCATCAAGTAGTCCAAACGCCCCTTGAGCAGAGTCCTGGATGTGATCGATGGACGTATATAGCACTTGGTCATGCCCCATATCCTCCCATAACTCTTCGCATTGCTTTAACAGCTCAGCTATTTTAAGGGGAGGAAGCCATCTTGGCGTCGCAGACAACTCCAATACCGGAGGCTTCTCAGCAGGGTAGCCTTCAGGAAGGGTAATTCTAATGCGGATGTTGGGCAAGTATCTTAGTTGATGGACCTGGAGCCTATCGGCTTCCATGGGCGGTTTATCCGTAGCATCTGTAAACACAATAGGAACCGGCTCCAAAGGCGCAACAGGCAGCTCCAAAGTGGCTGTAAACTGTTGTTTCTCGTCGATGGTAAGCTCGGGAAAGATTGCTTGGAGGGCAGAAAGCTCCATAGTTCGCTCATCATCTTCATCGGCAGTGGCCATCGTAACCTTTTCCTCCGTAGCATCCGCCATTGCGAGATCGTCTGTCTAAACTGTGGCGGGGCGGCATTAGGGCGGAACTGCAACCATGCAGGGCTTTAGTAGAGGTATATAGATGAAAGACTGAAGAGTTGAAAGGGTAGTTGGAATTGGAGGCAACAAGGACGAGTGCGAGTTCGTTTCGCAGACCTACAAGTGGCGGAACTTACGATATTGCGATTAGATATGCCACTATCGCTATCGTTATCCGCTTATCCGCCCACGCCCACATATTTTTTGGGGGTAGCCTTGCTCGCGAGGCTACGGAATTTGTGTGGTTGTTAATCGATCAATTTAAGTAGGCATATATCTTTAGCTATTGATACATCCAGCTCGGAGTAGGCCGCTAGAATATGTCTCAGATGCCTTTGGGTGATCCCTCGGTGCAAGGCCTGCTCTAGTCTCTAGAGAAGTGGGAATAGAGGAACTTCCTCTCCAATTTGCTCAGGAGTACGGTGTCTCATACAAACCCAAATAACCAAAACTCAAAGAAAGGATACTCCGGTGAGGAATGACGATGTAAAACATTTTAAATGTGCTGCTGCCCTTTATGGGGCCAAAAGGAGTTACCTGCCTTCTCAGGGTAGCATTATATGAAAAGTGAAATCTGTGTCGGACGTTCTAGACATACTCGATCTCACAATTCTTAAAGGAGGCATTTAGTGCTGCGATCAGATATGTTTTGCTCACACATCAGGCCATAGAGTCTTCCATTCAGCTTTCATTATTGTTCCCTGTCGGCATGAGGTTTCGCCCGAGCTCAGCGGTCCCGGCCTCCCCGCGAATACATGCATCAATTCCAAGGGGATTGCTGGACTAACACCGTTTTTTTGTCTTTTGCCAACGAATAAAGTGGTCGCTTCTGACACCGCTCCCTTGCATGAGAACCTCTTTGGTTAGGCTACGTCTGCACATGCGCAAACCTAGATAAAATTGAAACTTTTCGGATGACCTCCTCAAAACCACTGTTGCGCATTCTGGATTGATTTACTGTGTCAGGTCACGCGAACTTGTGGGCAAATGAAGTGCTTGTTCCGGGAAAATGTCTACACATGGTGTGGATGTACCCATGAGTGCATGATCTGGCAGGCGAGACAACCGGTATTCCCGCCGTCTTGTCTCTGTTCGTCCCCATCTGGAACAAGGTTGGTCTACCCTTCCCAAAAGAACTATATGCGACCAACCTCAGACTGATTCTGGCATGTGCGTCGAAATAAAGGCGCATTTCAGCTACACGCCAGTTAATGATCCAAGGAAGGGGGGGGGTTTTCTAAAAAAAAAAAATAGAGAATATAGAAAATTCTAGCGAGATTTAAACTGCAATATTAATAGGCTTGGATTATCTTCTCATGGCGGCCGCTCTGCTATTCCCACCACCAGACCCTTCAACACCGGCCCAAGAACACCGGAGAAGTTGCGAACAAAACACAGGATGCTTGGGAGCCAAATGCGGGGAAAGAAAAGGCTCGACGGGTGTAACGGATGGGTGTCTCTTCCGCCGCGCTACTGCATGTGGGCACAGTCGAGGCCGCTGGATCGGCGTAAACAGGGGTATTTTTACTGTACCAGACTAGGTATAAGGCCTGTCAGCAAGGCCGAATTGATAGTGCGTCCGAAGCCCTGCTAGAGTAATATCTGGGATGTACACTTTTCCCAAAATACGGGAATACTTTGGTATGGACGGTATTGACATTGGTAGGCTCTATTACAGTACCACTATATGGTTGCAGTATGCCCATGGCGAGGCGGGATGGGGAGGTGGAGCCGACTGTTTCTCTATATGCATAAGCAGCACGACCTAATTATTATTTGGGCTTTGACAAACCGCAGCTTCGAAATTGATTTGTATAATTTTTGTGAGTGAAACCGTCCTCTGTCTGTGGCCAGGCCTGGGATTACAAAGAGCAACGGCGCGAAGTACACCGTTCGGAAATTTGATGATCTCGCCCTGGGCCAAAAATAACGGCAGTTTTTATGAAATTCGAAAGAAATATTCGATTCGCGCCTTGTAGATCCAGCTAGGAGTCTCACGAGTCCCCGCCGCTGAGAATAGCATACCACCAGGGGTTAGTCAACAAATCGGATGCAACTACGTCCGATAATCACAATATTTCACTGAGCGTAAAATTGGCGCTGCAAAATACTGTCGAATAATAGACCCGCTAGCTTCGTCAACAAGAGCATGAAATGGCTAAATGACCAACGTACAACTCCCAAAACCCACCGAATGGAGTCGCCCGTCAGGGTCTGCATAGTGCTCCGCATTTCGAAGCTCAGCGGATCATCGAAGTATGTACGGCGCGGACAACACAGAGCATGGAGCGGACCGTTGGGCGCGGGGGGGAGAGACAGGCTCAAAGGCCCTGATCTAGGACCGACTTACTACCCCCACCGCAAAATGAGTCGTTTTAGTCGACTCGTACTCTGCCCCAGTGATCGCAATAGCCCGTATCCATGAGAAGCACGGGGATTGTCGAGATTAATTGGCATGGATTATCAAGCTTGGGAACGGCACAGGCCTCTCCTCGTTCGCTCTTACAGGCCTGGTCAGGGCCTCCGCAGGCGCCGCCAAGAGACGCCACTCAACGGTGGACAAATTTCTGTCAACAAAACTGTCTCGAGCGCAGTTGGCGGCACTTGTAAAAAGGGGCTTGTACGATTTGGGGATTTGCCGATTTGGCCTCCGAGACTCATATCAGCGCCGGCATTGCATCGCCGAGAGTATTGAGTCTCTCGATCGCCACGCCGGATTGCTACAACAGAAATCCCATCAACGCGTTCGGCCCCCAAAGCTACGTTAGTGCTCGAATAATGGTACGCAAATGATCGAGAGCCCATGCATGTGGAGTTGAGTACATCGGTACCAATAATCCAGGTGCCAAATTGGACACATCTCCACACCAGGAAGGCGCCAGGGGCATCCAAAAAGCTGTCGGTATGACCCCACCCCGGCATCCGGTCTTTGGACCATTTTGCCAAGCAATATGCACTGGCACAATAATCCATTTACAACACGTCTCACCTCAGGCCCATCTTCTACCGATCGATCCCTTAAACGTGTCTTTAGTGGTACTAGAACCGACGTTTCTCCGCTCATACCTAGGCGCCTTGGGGCCGCTGTTTCTGCCTGTTGTGTCAACGGAGCTCGGTGATGAGGAGCTCCCTGTCAATATCGAAGCCTTGATCGTCTCTTGCCTCGATAATGTCCCAGCTCGGGCACTAACACTCTTCCGTCGACCTGTAATAACTGAACACCGCGCTTGCTAGGGTTTTTGCACTACTGATTCTCTTTTTCATGCCTCTTGAGAGGGATAGCGCCACGTGCTATCCCTGTTCGGGGCATACGTACTTTCAGACGAGAAACCCAGGCCAATTGTGGTTGAAGCGTCCCCAGGCCTTCTGGGCGCCGTGTAGTCCGGTCCTAGGTACCGCTACTCTAGCCTATCCTCGCTGTTCCGGAGATACGAAGACTGTCATCTGTGCCTGGTGGGCCGTTCTTATGTCAGGAATCGTTGCTAATAGTGAGGAACAGGGCCCATCATCCCTTGGGGAATGCGGACGCTTAAGTGGGTAACAGGCATTGCGCATCACTGCGAAAACCGTTTTGAGGGTTGGAAGAGATTGTCGTACTCTCAGCGGGGAATTTGGTAATTCACAATATCTGGGGAATGGCCAATATCGGCACATTACCATGGAAGCAGTCTTGCGCGACCTTCCGCAATACCGGTATCAATATGCATTCTTCTCTGGGGCCCCTCCCCTTTTTTTACCCTTTCAATTTAAGGATAAGGGTAATGTCCCGCCAGATAGCATTACAGACGTCAAGCATGATATAATAGCTCGAGCCACTTCGTTTTCTTCTCGTTGCTCCAGCGGTCAATTTGGTTTCCATCTCCTGTTTAATTTTTGTCTTTCCATCCCCCCCCCGCCACTCGTTGTCTGAATACATCTTGCGATTGATCCCTGGCGGCTAGAGTTGCCACTGGCTTGCACAGTAGTAGCCTGTGCCCAGACACCCCCCCATCACCGCTCCAGCTGTTGTTACTTAATTCCAGAGTGCCGGCACGCCTCATCCGGGACTTCCCTTCCACCTAAAACAGTGTGGAGCTCCCATTCAAGCTTCTCCAATGTCATTGTTATGCTTAGGTATCTAGCCTCCTCTTTCTTTCCACGTTTCCTGCTCTTTGCCCGCCTTGCTAGTTAGGGTTTGCCCGATAGTGTCCTACCCATTTCAAGACATGTGCGGGCATCGTTCACAGCATTCTCACTTACGATGGAAGATATAAAACCAGAGGAGCCTGGATCGATAGGAACTTCGTTATGGAATGGATATCGAGTCCCACCCCCCGCGCCGATGTCGCGACTCTCTCATCATTACGAGCAGGGCGCTCCAGGCCCTGGGCCACAGGAAACACTGTACAGCAGCAGCACAAAGGATAATTATAACCCATCTACTCAGTACCATCAATCTCAGCCACAACCTCTGCCGCACAATGGCATGCAACCACGCCGGGGCAGCGAGTCTCTTGCCGTTTTTGGAGGCTCCAAATTGAATTCGGGATTGACTTCCCATCGTAGCTATCCAAGCCTCAAGAGGCCATTTGAATCTTTCGAAGAGCACCCATACGCCAATGTTGGCTCTTCGCTGCACGAAAGCATACCAGAGTTTGACGACTCTGCGAAACCGACGATTCAATCCGATCATCGCCTACTGTCGTTTGAACCGTTGCCACACGGGCATACGGTCTTGGATCAGTATGGGGGGCCAGCCAAACTCGATGTTGTTGCCCAAATACATGGCATGTTCTTTTTATCTGAGATAGCGACTCATACTGGCGAAAACATTACCATACAGCCAGAGCTCACCTGCTACAGGCGAAACCTCTTCCAGATATCAGGTTCTATAACGTGCCCAGCAGGGCCACTGTCAGTTGTCACTGGCCATGGTGAGTCCGTGGCTATTGTATCGCATGAAATTGCAATATCTGCTACAGAGTCTGTGGATGGACACGTTATCCGATTGATTGTTATCCCGTGGAAGACCCCACCAGCAAATTCTCCAGATCTCCCATCTGGGCAAGAACAGGAGCCAGCAGCTATACCAATCGACAGTCTTGGGAGTGAAGACAAGAACAGTGAGACAGTCTCCCAACAAATCGCATGGAGAAGGCTTCAGTTCCGTGTTGCAACGGCCAATAATGGTCGTAGGAAAGAACTACAACAGCATTTTGTATTGCGCCTAATACTAATATCCACGCTGGCCGATGGATCTAGAGTGTGCACTGTCGAATCGACAACGGCGCCTATTGTTGTGCGTGGACGAAGCCCGAGGAACTTCCAAGCCAGAAAAGAAATACCGCTGGTGGGATCATCAGCCTCGCCCAGGGGTCATAACTCCCGCACATCTCCTTCCCAGAAGAAGGACTTCTCGATTCCAGAGAGACCTGGCGTTGCGAAGCCTACGATGATGGACTTGCCGAAGCGCCCATTCCAGTTCGACACTGGCAACTTTCCGCCATCTCCTCTAATTATCCGCGGCGGGTGAGTAACATGCATTGCATAATAAATGTAGAAACTGTGTGCTGACAATGGATTGATAGCTATCCGCAGTGGAATGAACCGCAACAGCACCCTGGGCACGGCGCACCTGCAGCGGCGCCGTTTCCACAACCAAGCAACAGCATGCCCACATACCACAACGAAGTCCAGAGAATCCATGCAGTTCGGAACCCACCCTCGCACCATGGACTTCCAGAACAAACTTCAACGATTGAGTCTTCATCGAGACACTTCTACTCGCCGCCGACTTCGTCACCTGCTCAGTTTGACCCAAACCCGCGTCCGATGAAGTCTCCACGACATACCGAAATGTCCCCGAACCCGTTGTATCAACCTTTTGAAGCTTCGTATGGAAATAATCTCACGGGAAATAGTGCAAACCGCCTGTACTACCCTCATGCGCCAGCTCCACAGCCATGGTCAGGCACTGAGCCGGATGGGTCAAGCTATAGCACGGCGATGCATCTGCCACCTCAGCAACCACCGCAGCAGCCAGCCCAGGAGCCACCCCATCAAACAGAACACCAGCGACAGCCATCCCAAGATTACAACTTTGGTTCAGAAACATATGCGGACGCGAGAGGTGACACCCAGAATATCGGATACACATGGAGCGCTGCGGGCTGAATTATAATATGCCACATTCGAAACATTCAATTACGAGAAAAACACGAGTACGAGCCACGATATACCCTTTGTACCATAGCTGGTTAGCTATCTACTGCCAAATTAGCGTTTTGACGTCCGTTCTTCGTTTTGTTATATAATCTTCTTGTTCCTCGCCATTTCTCATTTTGTAAGCGATGATATAACTTGGAGATGCGAGCATTGTCCAGAGTCAGAGTTATAGCGGCATACAAGTCGAACGGGGAAGGGGATTTGGGGGGGAGAGCAGGAGCACGGCGTATTGCCAATTATCATTTTTTTGACGAATCTGTGTCCAGGTTAAAACTGCCTGCTCATCTTAGGGTCCGGTATGGGAATTGCGGAGGAAGTATTTCATTATACCCGTGATAAGGCAAATATAGGATATGCAGAAACTCAAAGACAAACTTTGCATACCCACAGAACAATATATCATATTCATGTAGAGTGATCTGCCTGTTGTCGCTCGTTGTGTTAGAAACAGCCTCCAATTAAAGGGATTTTTATGAGTTTATTTTCTTAAATAGCTGGAAGTGAACTACGAAAAGAAATTATTTTATTATTATTTAATCAGACTGTAGTCTTTCGAACCCCGCATCAATTTACAGAGTATTAGGTGCAGTGAGTGCCGGGTCGATTAATTACTGAAATCGGCGCTTGAGCGGGAAGGCTAGGCTTAGGCCGTATTTGGCGCGACTGCTTAAAATTGTAGCCTCGTGGGGAACTTTGCCCATCAAGGACGTAATCGGCTGGGAAAAACTCCCATACCCAACAATTTCCACGGCTTGCGCCGTCAATCCAGATACCTGACATTGAACACTCAGGAAAGGCACCATGTTTGACCTGCCCGATGCGAAGCGGTATGTGATCAAATTCAATTCCATGGAAAAACTAGACGCGGCTGATCTGACATACCTCTAGCGTTCGTCGCGACGACCTGTACAACTCTGACGACGGCGGCAATGAAGATGTCGCTTCACCGATAGATGACTCTCGTGCACAGCATCTTCAAGATCAACTCGCGCAACTCTATGGTCCCATAACCATTCCGGCGCAAGACCCTGTCGCCCCTGGTGGCGCAGAACCCTCCCCAGATGCCCCACCAGCTGAGGCAGAGGACGAGACATTCGAATTCAGACTATTCGCTCCCACTGCCACAGCAGCCGCCCCAAATACCGACACATCATCTACACCTGAAGTAGCACCTACCCAACGCATCATACTATCCAACTCAGACGACGAAGATCTAGGCGATGGCGCGTTTACAGTACCACACAGGAGGCTGAGCTGGTATATCGCTACACCAGCCACCGGAACGAGGAACGCGCAGTTTGAAGAGGCAGCTGTGAGTGCGGAGACGGTGCGGCGGGAAAGCAAGCAAAGGGCATGGGCGCTAGAAAAGCCGTGGAGGGTAACAATTATACGGACTGGCTCAACACCAATTTCACAGTCGGCGGCTGCGCCGTCCGCCAAGTCAATTGATGTGCAGGCTGTCGACGGAGATGGGAAGACTAAAAGGACGAAACCAAATAAAAGGCAGCGCATTGTGATTAGGATAAGAGAGCGAGCTCTATCTGAGAAGTTAGAAGCAGAGAGGCTGCGGCGTGCAAGGGAGGAGGAAGAAAAAGCGAGTAGAGGTGCCGAGGATGCCGAGAAAAGGACAGCGCGGAATAGAGAGAGGAAGATAAAGAGGAGAGAGAGGGAGAAGAGGAAGAAGGCAGCAGCAGCCTCTGGGATGCCTGAACTACCCGGGGAGGCCGACAGTGGAAGTGATGCCGACTAAGTAGAGAGCTGATAAATACAATGCGAAACACTTAAAATATAATTGACGAACTATAGATAAATCTTTTAATATGGTATTGAGTGTGTCTAACTTCCAAATTTTACAACAAGTATACATTTCAGTATTTTACAATTATACCACAAAATTTACGGTCTTCCCACCCTTGACGACAATAACCTTCTTCGCCCCCTTAAGCTTCTCCACAAGAGGATTACTGCTTGCCTGAGTCGTTATTTTGTCTACAATCCAATCCTTCAAAACATCTCCCTTCAGCTCACCGCTTGGAGTCTCGATTTCTAACGTGAATTTCAGCTTCCCGTTGACTTGCACCGCACACACGTGACGGCTGCTCTTCAAACTCTCTGCTGTGCCATCTTCCACTGGGAAAGCCTCCATGAACACCGATGGAGCAGACGTGGAGTCATGCAGGATTTGCCATGACTCCTCAGAGAATGCTGGCGTAATGGGCGCCAGCATCTTGACTAGCGTTGCAAGTGCGTGGATCTGAATAGGTGAGGACTCTGGGAGGTCGAGAACAGTGTTTGTTAAGCTCATTAGGTCGGACACGACTGTATTGAGCGCATATGTCCTCGACAGCGATTCAGTGATGGAAGTTATCGTATTCTGAACAGCTAGCCAGGCGGCCGCTTCTTGATCTCGGAGTCCCGACGACGTGGGATCGCTAGTCTTGTTGCTGAAGTATACTTTAGGATCTGCCGGCAGCGAGGAAAGGACACCGCGGTTGAGCTCCATCCTGTCATGTAGGCGACGCAGCCAGCGAGTTACACCCGATATCTTCCCCTCATCCCACTCGAGAACGTCTGTGGGTGGTGCTTGGAATAGCATATGGGCGCGGGTCGCATCGGCACCGTATTTTTCGGTACACGTGGAGGGGTCAACACCATTGAACTTTGACTTTGACATCTTCTCATACGTAACATTTGCTGTCTTGCCCGTTGCTATGATGACGGGTTTGGTGGGATTCTCCATGTTCACTTCTTCAGGCTTCAGGAATCTTCCCGTTGATGGGTCCGTGCAAGTTTTTCCGTGAACCATACCTTGTGTGAGAAGCTGCTTAAAGGGCTCCCCAAGCTCCAGAGCGCCGGTTGGCCAGAGTGAAGTAGTCGACAAGAATTTTGTGATGAACCGCGCATATAATAAATGTAAAATGGCATGTTCAACGCCGCCAATGTACAAGTCCACTGGCATAGTTGAATCAGCACTCTCTGCCGAGAAGGGACTCTCTGTATTGTGCGGGTCTGTGAATCTCATGAAATACCAGCTTGAATCTACAAATGTATCCATGGTGTCGGTATCACGTTTAGCTGCGTGGCCACATTCCGGGCAAGGCGTGTTGACCCAATCATGCGCCTCTTCGAGTGGATTCCCAGCTTTACCACGTAACCAATGCCCTTCAACAGAAGGTAATGTGACTGGCAACTGGTCAACTGGTACTGGAACAGGGCCACACGATTCGCAATGAACGATGGGGATAGGGGTGCCCCAATAACGTTGCCGACTAACGAGCCAATCCCGAAGTCGCCATGTTTCTGTTGGTTTGGCGACTTCTCCATTATCAGCAAGAAGCTTGACGAGGGCATCCCCTGCTTCGGTAGACGTCTTTCCGGCATATTCGCCACAGGCATCAGTCAAAATGCCAGGATGGATAAATGGCTCTGACGTTGAGGAGCTGGATGCTACCGCTTCTGGCTCCGACTCTGATCGAACAACAACCCGGACAGCTTCTTCCGAGTTTTGCTTCCAGAATCCAAAATCTCGATTATCGTGCCCTGGCACACCCATAACGGCACCATGACCATAATCACCAAGCACGTATGGAGCCACGTAGATTGGCACGGAGGCTTTCGTTGCGTCGGGGGTTTTTGGATCAAAGGCTAGAGGGTTGATGGCCCGTACAGATGGGAGTACGTAGCCCGCTTTTGAGTCGGCCGCTAATGTTGGTAAGGCCTCTAAGAACTTTTGCAGCTCATCGTCTGTCTTGGCGAGCTCGATAACCAAGGGGTGATTGGAGGATAGTGCGAGGTATTGGACACCAAATAATGTGTCTGGTCGAGTTGTAAATGCTTGGATGCCTTCATGGTTCTGCTTGTCGAACGAAAGCACGGGAAAGCGCACCTGGGCACCCTTTGATCTCCCCAACCAGTTCTTTTGCATTGAAACCACCCGCTCGGGCCAGCGCCCGTTTTTTGCAAGGACGTCAAGATCGTTCAACAAAGATTCCCTGAATTCTGATATTTTGAAGAACCATTGTTTCAGCATTCTCTTTTCCACTTTGGCGCCTGATCGCCACGAGAGCCCATTGGAGTCGACTTGCTCGTTTGCTAGAACCGTTTTATCAACGGGGTCCCAGTTGACCATGCTCTCCGCTTGGTAAGCAAGGCCGCGTTCATGAAGCATGAGAAATATACGCTGGGTATGCTTATAAAACTCCGGGTCGCAAGTCGCTAGTTCCTGGAGTCGAATGGTTAGATACAGTCTAATATGCGTTGTAAATGGGACTTACTCTGCTCCAATCCCAGCTTCCATTCATCGCCTTTAACTGGCCCTTCATTTTCGCAATATTATCCTTCGTCCAGAGAGCAGGGTCAATTCCCCGTTCGATAGCTGCATTCTCTGCTGGAAGCCCAAATGCGTCCCATCCTATGGGGAGTAGAACATTATAGCCTTGCATTCGCCGAAAACGTGCCAGCACGTCTGGTATGGTATAATTGCGGAAATGCCCCAGGTGGAGATTTCCAGACGGGTACGGAAACATTGGCAAAATATACATCTTCTTCTCATCTTCCAATGGTGCCGTCACCGGGTCCTCCTTCTCGCCCCATATGTGTTGCCATTTCTTGTCCAGGGCGACTAAATCAAACTTCGAAGCATGGGCGTATGTCCTCTGGAAAGCAAGAGTAGTATTACCGACCGGGTTGAAGCCTGAGCTCCGCGTTGGCGTTGGCGACTGCTTGCCATGGTAGCGCCATAAGGTTGGCTGGGGCCGATTCCGGCCAATTCGTGATATCAGGGCCTTGCGCATTCTTTTCGCTCACGCATTGCGGCGCTTGGTCGTTGTTGTTGGGTTGCCGCTGTCAATAATTTGAGGACCGGCCAGCCTTGTAAGTTCCGCGCCTTCAAAGCACGGACCAACTCTTAGTGGCCAAGGGCGGCACAAGCCCGCTATCCATATCTGGTAATTCAAAAGGGTCTCGATCAAGGCACGCTGCAAGAACAAAACAATACAACGCTCTTTGCTCGAATCGACTCGACGCGCCCACTTCAACAAATTGGAATCTCGACCAAATTTATTTGCTTCGGCTACACACATCGATCTACACGCACACAACATGAATGGTGTATGATTGGGACGCCAGCAAGACCTTCTAGGTCAACCTTTACATATCCACAAACGCGATGTCTCGATACACACAAGTAAACTACGATACCCGCGACTCTCTTGAGCTTGCATCACTTGCCTCATCTTCGCCAGATGGCCGCGCCTCCACAGATTCGAGCTCGTCACAAGGCGTCTCCTCCTCGCGGAAGCTCTCGCTGGAAGCCGAAGACCCCTTAGATTCACATAACGCCGCGGCAGATGGCAGACCCACGAGGCACAATAGGACATTTTCTACGTCATCCGCTTTCGAATTCACGTCGAACCTCTTCCCATTATCGTCGACCACTGCCAGTGGATATGCTCGAATAGGAGAGGCAATAGCACCGTCGGGTCCGGGGACGGGGCTTGGTGGGGTATCATTGGAGAAGCACAAGACTTTAACATACTTGAACGGGCTATCACTGATAGTTGGCTTAATCATTGGGTCTGGGATTTTCTCTTCGCCCGGCCTGGTCATCACCAGAGCGGGCTCACCGGGAGCATCTCTGATTGTTTGGGTGATCGCCGGAGTGCTGGCGTGGACGGGGGCAGCCAGTTATGCCGAATTAGGAGGCGCAATACCACTCAATGGGGGCCCACAAGTTTATCTGTCAAAGATATTTGGAGAGCTGTTTGGGTTTTTGTTTACATGGTGTGCTGTGGTGGTGATGAAACCGGGCTCAACCGCCATTATTTCCATCATTTTTGGGGAATACCTGGTGCGCGCGGTTGTCGGTGCAGAAGCAGAGAGTATCAATCCGTGGATTAACAAAGGCGTTGCGTTGACTGGGCTGTTTTTGGTGACGTTCATGAATTGCTTATCCACGAAGCTGGGAACACGTATTGGGGACATGTTTATGTTCTTGAAGTTTATTGCATTACTGGGTGTTACGATTATCGGGATCGTTGTGGCCATTACTGGGTACTCTTCATCAGGAGAAGCAAACCGCGACTGGAAAACCCATGGATGGTTTGAGGGCACGAGTACAGATGTTTCTTCATGGGCCGTTGCTCTATATTCAGGATTATGGGCCTTCGATGGCTGGGACAATGTAGGTTTTTCAGCTCCGGAACCAAATCAGCAAACACTAATCATAATAGACAAATTATGTTGTCGGAGAGTACCGTAACCCGGGAAGAGACCTTCCTCGAGTTATACATACTGCAATGCCGATGGTTATCGTGTGTTACCTGCTGGCCAACGTTGCATACTTCTTCGTTCTTCCTTTGGACGCCATCAAGTCCACTAATACCGTTGCCGTTCTCTTCGGTGCCAAGGTGTTTGGCACCGTAGGTTCTCTGGTCCTCTCCCTTATCGTCAGTGCGTCCTGCCTCGGTGCGCTTAATGCCACCGCCTTCACCGGTGGCCGGCTGGTCTACGCTGCCGGCAAAGAAGGATATCTTCCATCTATTCTAGGCAAGGTTGGTGTGGGAAACCAGGCCGAACATCAATCGCTATCGACGCTGCGGACGCAGTCTTGGCTCTCAAAGAAGTTGGCCCGCCTATTTGGCGACAGCGAGACGGGGTTGTTTTTCACACCCGTCAACGCGCTGGTGTTCAACGCGGTCACTGCAGTCGTGTATATTATCATGGGCGATTTCAGCACTCTTCTGACTTTCTACGGCGTTGCGGGGTACTCATTCTACTTTTTGACTGTCCTTGGCCTAATCGTTCTGAGGGTCAGAGAGCCACATCTGGAACGTCCATATAAGACCTGGATAAGCACACCAATAATCTTTTGCTGTGTAAGTCTGTTTTTACTGAGCAGGGCTGTATTTGCTGAGCCGCTGCAAACCCTTATTGTTGCTGCATTTGTGGCTGTAGGGATTCCGATATATTACTGGCGCATACGGGGTAGAGATCAAGTGTCTCGCAGGCAAAGCGAAAATGGGGAGAGACCGTGGTGGAAGTTCTGGAAACGCTAAAAATAACGAAGATAATTGTACTGTACTATACTGTTATACCCATAGACCATCTAATGGACGCAACCATACGTCTGTTGTCATATTAAAAGATCACTGAGTGTGCGATCATTGGATGGAGCAGACAGCACCCACGTGATATGATTTTCAACCCTTCTACAAGATATGGACGGCAGCCGTCAATACATGGTCTTCGGCATCCTCCAAGTTTCACTGCCGAATAGCAAAATGTATCATCTCGACTTTTTGTTCCATTGCCTTGTCCCTGTCGGTGATCAATTGTGGTCTGAGCGTCCTGTCTCACACCCATGCGTTGCCGTGTGCCCCGACCAACTGCGACACCTTGGGTTTGAAGTTCCGGGGCACCTTCGCCTTGGCTCTCCGCACCCAAGTAGGAGCTCGTCCACAGTCGACATGCAGGTATCCGCAGAGCCGACATGGCTATAGCCTTAACATTTTTGCTCTGTTGTATATTCAAGGATTTTCCCCTGCTAGTGTCGACTGTCATTACCACGTCATATCGCACATAATGACTGACCTTACGGCCCAGTAATCGATGGGCGCCATTTGCACTTCGATAGCAAACTCAGGGCCGCCTCTGGAGCCAAACTAGAAGTTTCCCAGGAGAACCAGCCTGTATAAAGATAAATTACAATAGATTGCTTGTGCATGAACTGCGGACCAAGGCCAAGCCGGAGACAACGCTCTGATCCTGTCTGGAGTTCAGACGACCAAGGACTTTCGGGCAGTATGAGACACGGTCACGTTTCGGAATCACCCCGAACAACCACAATCTTTGACAAACTCGAGACTCACAACGTTGAAGACCTTGAGTAGCCACGGTGCTAGTGCCCCATGAATGACCATCCGCGTGGTCTGGGCTTATCGACGCGCACAGAGAAACACTTCGCCCGTGATGAGACACGCGAAGGCGTCAAGGTGGCGTCAGCCACGGACTATCAGATAGATTGTTAGATGGAATGCGACCAAAAATCTGGCTGTATTCCGCGCTATTCTAAGTTTGGGGCAAGAAAAACCTTGGAAACTCCATCCCAAGCCTTTCTGGAGGACAATAGCACACGGTAGGCTGGAAGATCCTCCCCAACGTGTCCCACCCCGCCCACGTCGAAAACCGTGCCACGGCGATGGAAAAGGGCAGGCTCGGATTTTGAGTGACCCGTGTGCAGGGCCCTCGAACTGATTCTATCGTCATAGCCCCCTTGCCACAGTTTCGTTCTTATAATGCATTACTCCCATATGCCCGCGAGGGTACACAGCCTGGTGCTCTACATTCTTTTCGTTGGCGACCTTCTGTCGGCTTCATTTCTTTAATTGACATTGGTCATCTTTTCTGCTGGCTCAGACTTTCGTTTCTTATTACATTTTATCTTCGTCAATTGGACCACTTCTCCTCGGACAATATCCCGATCCTGATATCACTGCTGCTAGTCCTCTTTACTCTCCATGACAGCTACAACACACATTGCTCTGATGGTCTTCACAAACGGCATTACCCTTCACCGTTAGGCCAGTCACTAAAAGGATCACGTCTCGACTCGGCTTCAACATGGTGGATGCAATATCTTGGATAGAAAGAAGGGCTAGCGATGTGATAGCAATACAGATATGGCAGGCACAGATGGGGGAGGGCAGTGACCAAACAGACGCACAGAGACTGATATCAAGCCTTGTTTTCGAGAACAGCAAGTCTGTTCGTACATCCACAATCATTTTAGCATCATTCAACGGCGTCGCCGCTTTTGCCACGGCGTTCAGCATACTTTACGACTGTTACTGTACCTCCAAACGCTATGGGAGCGCTTCGAATTCAAGGTATGGCTTTCAGAACACTCCCTAGATTTACTTGGCTCACATCTGTTGTAGGAAGTTTTTTCTTTGGGCGATGCACCCCGCAGAGACATTTCCACTTGTGCTCGCGTTGGGTATAGTCGTTCAGGGAGTTATTTTTGCAGTTGCTCAAAGTTATGGTCTCGAGTCCTTGATGATTGATAGCTGCAGTACTATTGCACAATTTGTATTTCCGGGTGAGTTACCAAGCTGCCACTGTAAGACTGTTGCTGATAGCTCTAGCAATATTTCTGCCTTCCTATATTCATATAGTTTTTGGTGTCGAGTGTGCTATACGATCGCTACGAAAGGAACCTTTTAAGCCGAGAGGCAGATACGACGTACCAATATGCATATCTGTCATTGTCTTGATGACCATTGGCAGCTGGATACCAACACAGATTGACAAGCAGCCAAACCATTGCTTCGCGTCGCTGATGTGGTTTGTGACAAACTTTGGCGTCGCTGGACTCGGTATCCTCTGTACTATCGCATTTTTTGCTATTTCTAGTTCGGTCGTTATCTTTTACCGCTTGGCAACACATAAGGCGATTGACCAACACCAGAGGATTGCGGCATCTCGGGTGGTTTACTATCTCATCTTAAAACTTGTTGGACTGGTGAGTAGGCCCTGTTCAATAACATGGGACTATCTAACGACTTTTAGGCATTTGTAACACCTTGGTTTGTCAAAATGACAATAAAAGAACCAACCATTCTCACAGCCATGATTGCAACAGTGGTTTTGAACCTCGTTGGGCTCATGACGGGAGTTTTGCAATTGTTCCTGAGAGCAAACACTGCGACAACGTCCTTTCGACCCAAAGGAACTCCGGGTTGGAGCGGAAAGAAGCACGAGATTAGGATGTGGGGGCCCAACGATCTCGGATTCGGTGGACACATTCTACAACCATTATCTGGGCCCCGAAGTCCCGTATCTTCCACTACTGAAGGAGGCTATCTCCACGAAAAGCACTGGCCATCAGCATCGGAACCGTCACAAAGCCCTATTCGTTATGACATTAAAGCAAAAGATACCAAATTATCCTTCAGCAACCCATCTCCAGTCACACCCACGGGGCTCCCGTCGAGGCCGAATCAAAATATTACCAGTGGATCTTCACCGTCTCGACAGCAGAGACACAAGCAAACTCAGTCATACTCGCTATTCCCAAATGAGGAAGCATCTGCAAGCCCGTCTCGCTCACAAGAACCAAGCTCCATGATTTCAACCACTCAGCTTCCGTCCACTACTTTCACGTTACCGCCACAAATAAATGTCAACCCCTTGGCCGATCTTCAGCCCCCACCATCATTGTTTGTACCGCGAGGACACAGGAGAGACTCATCTATGGTTTCTTCTGCGACAGTACAGATTGGGCTTCGTCTAACATATATGGACGAAGAACCATGTCCATTACTGACAGACGCCCAGAAGGCAGCACATGCCCAAAATACAAATTCAAAATTACCACCTAGGTCTAAATCACCTGCGCTGCAGGTTCAGACCCAAAATTTGCCGTCACTTCAGTTGCAGCTGGGAAATGAACGTCTGTCACCTGAAGAGAAAGCAGCTAGGATGAAAACGCTACCCCCGGTACCGCGACCTAATGAAGGGCGCATGACGGAAAGCGTCTCCAATGACCCCGAGAAAAACGAGCCGCGGTTATCCCCCACGGTGTACATGCCACCGAATAGGTCAAATACCGGCAGTACAAAAAAGAAACCCGCTGCAGAACAGGATGAGAAGCCGACGATAAGTAAGGCAAATTGGATATGAGTATTATGAGTTATGGCGGCCTTCGATTCTTTTGGGAGTATATAGGGGGTAACAAGGAGATCATTGAATTGGTGCACTATTGGGTCTATATAGGCATGCGGAGT
>JPJU01002595.1:0-24085 GCA_000750735.1 Pseudogymnoascus sp. VKM F-4246
TATAGGCATGCGGAGTTTCCACTTCGCATGCCACGGCTGTGGTTGGATACTGGGTATGATGAACAGATTCATAGGTGTAAATAAATGTAAAATGTAACGGCATGAGATTTGGAATTATTGGAAGGTCTTGTATGGAAATTAACGGCATTCGGACAATCGTTTCAAAGGTATTGGCTATATTTTGAAATCTCTGTGGTTCATATGATGTATGCATATCCAAATTTGGTCTGTTAAATCCACAACCGACGGTTTGATATATACTTCACTCTCATTTCAAGAAACTGGTACCATCAGTCGATCGATATCTGCCACTTTAAGGAGTTAGCAAGGCTTAAACTCCTATGACGACTGGCTGTGCCTACCGTATCCACCATTATACGCCTCAAATTTAATCACATTCGCCGAACCGCTGTTCAATGGCACAGTTAATACTGACGTCGCTGGCGTATTGCCATCTGGAGATGGTAAAAATGCGATTATGTTTGACACGCCGTTGACTATCACATTCCCGTATCTCTGTGACTTGTCTCCATTCGCATAGTGGATCCGGATAGTCGTCGTCGTAGAACTCGTGCTTGAAATGGCAGGGAATGTTAATGTACCGCCAGATGAACCGCCTATGTACCCGATAGTTTTGCTTCCCGAGCACCCAGAGCAAGTTACGGCTTTGGCACCCCCTGCGAGAGTGTTGGAGCTGGCTTCAGCTTCGGGGGATGTTTCTGAAGGGCCTGCAGACCAGGTTCCTGCGGATGGATTGATCACCCAATTGACCCTATTAGACTGTTGATGTGTCAGATATATTAGATGACATTTTGAAGGAGTCGTAGAACGGTACCATTGAGGCGGTTGTGCCAGAAATTGTCAAGGGCAGCCAGACATAGGTAGATCTCATGAGGTTGCTAGAGACCCAACGATCGCCCATATACCTCGTATGAATTAGTGACGGAGCGCATGGCTACACTTCGGGAACATACATGACAACCCCATTTATAGAAACCACGGCAGTAGTTTGGGAGTTGTAAGTATTAGATCCAGAATCTGCAAACGTTTTCCACGCCGCCCATGGGCCGCTGAGGCTAGTTGCTGTAGTGTACACATTGTCATTTGCATCTAACAAAGTGATGAGCATGGCGCAACAGAAATTTATGAAGTATTCTCACCCCATCCTATAATCTTTATTAGCATTTATAGTTTCTGGGGAGGAAGATAGGAATGGAAAACCGACCTGTTAGATGCGAAGCAAACATAAAATATGTGCTGCCGGACTTGTAAATTGCTGGCGATTCATAGCTGCCAAAGGTGTAGACCTCGGATGCTACGCTCAGATAATCAGAAGATAGTTTATCAATTCTTAGGCCGCTTGCGCGCTGGAGAAAAGATTAGAGCGTAGTTACAAACGTATTGGGTGGTGCTTACATCTTCCGTTAGAAGGTAGGCGGTTCCATCGGTATCTATATCCATCAGTTGTGAAGCAGCAACTTTGAGATATGGTTGTTCACAAACCCTTGAAAAGATTAATATCTCTAGATTGATGGCCGAGAGGTTGCGAAGAGCCACTACAGTGGTGGTGTGTCAGTCTCTTCTCTTCTTTCCACCGGTTGTAGAGAGGATATATGTCTTACAGGTATGTATAGTCACCGCAAACCGAAGACGACGTAGCAACTCCAGCTTTTGCTTCCCCGTACGAGCTGGAATCGATATGCAACCACATGACATATTTAGACGTCGCAGAGTTGTAGATGACATGCGGTCTTTCCACAACACGGCTCGGACCTAATTCTCCAGAAGCCTGCAGAGTTAAAAGTTCATTTACGAAGGTCCATTGAACAAGGTCCTTTGGTCGAGTTAGCATGGCTTCATAAGAAGGAATTAATTATTGTCGCGTACAGTACTAGAGTAGCAATTGATTGATTGGAAGGAACTCCCATCAAGCTTATTCTCTCCAATCAAGTAATATGTTGAGCCATCCTGTATAATTTCTGCAGGAGTTCAGTATCTAACGTGTAGGATATACGATGGTCCCTCACCTCCTCCATGAGCTTGCACATGCTGATTTGTCCCCTTCGCGGTCCATGTTGATCCTGGGATCTATAGCACCCATCAATCACCAACCTTTGCTATTGGGAGGTATGGCATACAATCTGGAGGGTGGCCAATGCCACGTTCATACACAGCACAGCACCGAGCGCAACGAGGGACAACATAATGGGCAGTTTCGTTTCGAAATTTGGATAACTCGGCGGTTCCGTGGTGTGGGAGAAGCCCGCTTCTTATAACTCCAACGACCTCGGAAGATCTTTTCCATATTGAAATCCCTCAACATTGCCTAAATGCACAATGATATCAGGTGTGAGCTATAAGGAATAATTATATTTGAAACGCCGAAGATAGATGAGTGGGTTTGGCTGGGATAAGCTTAAAACTGTTGCCGGCTGGCGTTTGCTTGGTGCCGATCAATACGGTTTGTGTTTAGCTTTTGGGCTTGCCTGTGCCTCGGCCGCATTAAACCCAACAGCAGGCTTATAAGAACCTGGATGTCCAAACCAACATACACGCATGTGTTATGGAACGACACTTCCATGCTATTTGTATATGGATTAGGGCTATATCGAGGTACTTCAATATTCGTTGACCCCATGCAAGGGCAATTATTACTTTCGAGTCACACTTGGTTTACAGACAAACGATATTATTTCGAATCTCTTATAAACTAGAGAACAATTGAAATATTTGCGAGAAAATAAAAACGATGAGGTTTTCAAGTTGCTTGAGCTGTGTTGACGTATTCAAGGATTGAGTTTGTTCAAGCGCGTGCTTTTTATAACGAGAAAACTTTCAATGGCCATTAAGCTGTTAGCTATATTATTTGCGGGAAGCCATTGATATTGTGTTTTTACAATCTCTATTTGAGAGCTGTGAGCCCTTAACTAGTCTAAGCACCAAATATTGGCTTCGTACGCGTGGGAAAATGGGGGTTATGTGTCCAAGCGCCTAGGGTTCAGTGTCGATCTGCCGATGCGGGGAAGACGGATATTTACCCGCAGTGCCGATCAGCCATTGGAGCTTGGACACAACTTGTGGAAGCTGAAGCCGGAGGACAATATTTGGTCTCCATTTCCCCACACTCCCAGCAGTTTAATATACACCGGGACCCATCACGAATGAGATACACTTTAGCCGCGAGCAGAACGAATCACCATGTGATAGGGTAAATTAAATACTCCGAGAGTTATGGCCGGTGCGTACATCCACGACTATGCAGGAACTCTCAATCCTTGTACTGTACCTATAGACACCCCGCTGGCCCGGCAAATATACAAACATTACGCCAGTCTAATTTGGACACACGTGGTAATCTGCATCCTGTCTTATGTTCATATGATATCCTCTCTTCTCTTTCCCCGCATTGCCGATGGCATCCCCCCACTCGGAGGCCTGTGGTCGACGAACAAGCCATCCATCTACCGACCTTTAGGTGGACCGCCGGTAAACTATCTCTGCTGTGTCCAGACCCTGACCATTATGATTCGAAGGCTCACTGCAACCCCAGAATTTGAATCAATGCCTCGTATTTCCCTTTCGGGCCTTGTGACCGAGGATCACGGCCCGGTTGAGTCTTAACCCCCATTTTGGTGCACTTGGCGCCACCGGCCATCGTCACCTGGAAGGTCTAGGTCTTGAATTTCATTCCAGTCTAATTATCCCTGGATCTTCCAAGCCTGGCCTTGATGACAATTTCTTCGTCATGTCTCAAGACTGGCACATCCACGGCCTTTGAATATTTGAGGCGTATATAAAGGCATCAACGTCGCTCTCTCACTTGGCACTCCTCTAATCACCGTCGTCCCCCCAGTTCGCCCCCATCTCAAAACCATGAAACTGTCTATTCCTGCTTTGGCAGTCGTGCTTCTTGCACGACAGGCATCGGCTCACTGTATGTCCCAAATCTCAACTGAAAGCACTGAATAGGCTCTTACAAATGTAGATATCTTTGAATATCTGACTTATGGTGGCACCAAGTTTGCCCAATACCAATATATCCGGAAGAACACCAACTATAATTCTCCCGTCACGGATCTCGCCTCTAATGACCTTCGATGTAACGAAGGCGGCTCAGTCGGCGCTGGAGCCACCCTTTCTGTAACTGCAGGTTCATCTGTCACCTTCACTGCCGATGTTGCTGTTTATCATCAGGGACCAACTTCATTCTACATGGCCAAGGCCAGTAGTACAGCTGATTCTTTTGATGGCGCTGGTAACGTTTGGTTCAAAATTAAAGATATCGGTCCGACCTTCTCCAACGGCGCGGCGACTTGGGATCTTGGACTCACCTACAGCGTCACTATTCCTGCCAGTGTGCCCAATGGCGAGTATCTTCTTCGCATCCAACAGCTTGCCATCCACAACCCATGGCCTGCAGGAATTCCACAGTTCTATATAGAGTGCGCACAGATTTCTGTCACAGGAGGTGGTAGTGGAGTCCCGGGCCCCTTGGTTGCCATCCCAGGTGCCTTCCACGATACTGATCCCGGATACACTGCCAACATCTACAACTCCTTCACCAGTTATACAGTTCCAGGTCCTGCCATCTGGAGTGGTGGGAATAGTGGCGGTGGTAACACCAACACCCAGCCCCCTACAAATCCAACAACCACTGCACCACCTACGCAGCAAACATCTACCACTGCACCACCTACGCAGCAGACATCTACTACACCGCCAACTTCTGGCACTGGTGCACCACTGTATGGCCAATGTGGAGGAACTGGCTGGACTGGTGCAAAAACCTGTGCAAGTGGCACGTGTAAGGCTACGAACGAGTGGTATAGCCAGTGCCTGCCATAAGCCAGAGAGAGCAAATCTGTCATGGTTGCATGATTGGAAAGATATTGTACGTCTGCTATGGAGGGTAAATGAATGCTGGAACAGGACGAAGGACTGGTTCGGATAGGGCATGTATTCCACACAGTTTTACGACGAGTATTCATACGACGCATAATTTTTGATCAATTCTTCATGCACCATGCCTAAACTGAATTTTGCAGCTGCTTGTGCTATCTTGATCTCACTCTCGCTGCAAATACTTCAGATTAATGTCTGTTCATATCGTCACCTAGCAACAAGAAACGACCTCAAATGGCAACATGTCTTGGACAAGTAGAAGCTATAAACAGTACCCAAGTGAATCATTGGAATAATATCTGCAATCGTACAATCTGTCATTAAATAAAGCCACGAACAGTTCACTTGGATTTGTTCTAGCAAGGCAAGGTCACAAAAGTTTGCCCAATTTAGACGTGGAAATATTTACAATGGTGCTAGATGTATGTGCAGCGATATATTAGATATATTATTTACCAATCCGTCTCTTCGCGATGTTTATCTCCATATCTCTCCTTCAGCTCTAACTTGTAAATCCTTCTCATCAAATACTCAATTTTCCAATTTATGGCAGGCATTGGCTGTACCACTCGTTGGTTGCCTTGCAAGTTCCACTAGCACAGGTGGTTGCACCAGTCCAGCCAGTTCCTCCACATTGCCCATACAGTGGTGCACCAGTGCCAGAAGTTGGTGGCGTAGTAGATGTCTGCTGCGTAGGTGGTGCAGTGGTAGATGTTTGCTGAGTAGGTGGAGCAGTAGTAGTTGGGTTTGTGGGAGGTTGTGTGTTGCTCCCACCACCGCTGCAGCTGAAAACCGAAGGACCAGGGATGGTGTATGAGATAGGCGACACATAGAGGTTGAAGAGGATTCCTGGGTCAGTGGACTATATCAAACTTAGCATCTGTTCATTACTAGTGGGGGGAGTGGATCATACTTTGTAGGCACCTGGGAGGCTGACAGTCGCAGGAGTAACGGATCCAGTGCCACCAGTGACATTGATCTGGGCGCATTCCATATAGAACTGTGCACCATTCTTGCTGCTGGCAGAATGGAGCGCAATAATTTCACCACGGAGTAGGTATTGGCCGTTGGCAATGCAAGACGGGATTGGGATAGTTTGAACGCCGCCGCTTGCAATCAACTTATCCACTGCCCAAAGTCCCGTGGAGGAGTCATAGCCTTCCTGTGAGATCTTGAACCAACCGCCGCCAATTCCAGTATCAGTAGTTGCGTCGGAAACTTTCTTCATATAGGCCATGACCGGGCCCTTGTGGGATGAATCGATGACATCGGAGGAGGTTGAAGTCAGTGTGTGGCGCCAGTAGGTTTGCACATTCGACCCTGCCTTAACATCTATAACGACGTTGCTTGGGGTGGTTGGGTTAGGGCCTCCATTGCATGCTATATCACTTGTGCTGACATCTGTTATGGGACCGTCATATGAGGGAACACGAATCCCAACCCCAACACCGTTCACAACACCGTTGGACACAAGGTTGGTCATGATGGTGTGGGCTGATGCACCAGTGAGAGCTGCAGCTGCAGCGACTGAGGATGAGAACTTCATATTGAAATTTGGCGGCTTGGAGACTAGAAAGTGATGGGTAGATTGATATTGGAATAAAAGACAAACAGAAAGAGGGAAAAACGAGGAATATAAGAATGAGAACAGCGAGGCCTACCGTCAGAACATTGCCTCTTCACGGAACAGAACAGCCAGAGTCCCGTCTTGGTTTCTCTTGGGTACTGTCAGAGTATTGAAGTCGGGTATGCGCACTGGCGCTGGCTTGCCACCGTGCCATACTTTGGTTGAAGTTCTTCATCCGCATACGCTAGAGCTGTGGATAGACCTCCAGCGGAACGGCCAGAACAGCTAGGACCCCGTGGTGAGGTGCGGAGCAGGAAGCTATACAAGGATGCGGGGGGCATCGAAATGAATATGAACAGGGGAATGACTGCGGAGTACACTTTCCGCTATATGAGAAGCACTCTTTTTGGCACCTCCAATAGCTTGGCGCATCATGTGTTCTATATGAGGTGGATACACTGTCGATTTTATCCATATTAAACTTACCCACATTGAAAATCCGGGACTCTGCCCGAATGTCCACGTGATAAAATAATAGCCAAGCCGGCTGGGTCCGACAACAGCGCCGAAGATTATTTGTCTCCCAATCATATATTAATACATTTGGATGTCCTGGTGTACGCGTGGCATCTGAGCTCATGTGGCAGAGCTGAAGGTCTTGGGGCCTTTCTCTGTCCCACCCGACGCCCATGAAATGTGGGGGTAGCTTTTGGTTAAGCCCCAGACGAAAAGCTTAGCTCCAATCCTGGCCCCCTAACCTAACATCGTCACAAAGCTTGTGCGCCGGCCTCAGACATCACGGTGGAACATTATGCAGTTAATAACAACTGTAAATCTAGGTTTAGACGTACAAACCCAGCAACTCATGGGTGCAATTGCCATTGTTAAACCCAGACCATTGGATATCGAGATGCCACGACTCTGGTGTCAAATTTGTTTAACAAGGCAAAGGATCAGCTCCGGGCAATATCATTCAATTAGTGTCCTCGGAGGTTACGCCCGTGAGGCTGAAGTGGCTGAAACGTCTATCGCTGGTACCAGCTGTAATTGCAATATTAAAGTACAAGATGGACATGTTGGGGTCGTGAATAGCTTTCCTCTAATATTTCGTACAATTTTAGGAATGGCAAAACATGCAGTAGTTGTTCGTTTTTTACGCTGTTGGTCACAAATAAGTCGGATACAAATGTACGGCTTGCTTTATTGTTCTTTAAGGAAGGTTATAGAGTTGATTATTCAAATTTATTATATAAATTGAATTAATGTGCAGCGCATTGCTTTCCACCCTTCAAAAGGAGGGGGGTTACCTAACACTCAAAAATGGTCACGCAAAATGATTTCCTCCGCTACTCGTGTTAAATTTAAGACAAAGTCAATATTGATATGACCCAGTTCAAGGGTTCACGAAAATGCCGATAAGCCAACCAGCAGCATGTCTTTGGTCGAATAGGCTTTTATACGATACGCGGAAAGTTATAAATTGACTCTCCATTGCCTCTCTAAAATTATGAGTTGAATGTAGAATACAAACTACAAATATTCGCTGCTGCCGAGTAATAGTCAAAACCCAAAATGCGTCTAGTTCTTGCTTGTATATCCCTATTCCTTCTATGGGGTGCGAAAGGAGCCTCGCATCAGAACGATGCCTCAAGCAACCCTCGAGAGTCATTTCTTCGAGAGATTCTAGCCAATTCAAAGTACCCAAATAGCCCTACAACTCCAACTCCCAAGAACATACCTTTAAAAGTTGGTATTATAGGAGCTGGGGCTGCAGGTCTCTATGCGGCAGTGCTCCTAGACTCTCTAGGTATCGAGTATGATATTATCGAGGCGTCGGATCGAGTTGGCGGAAGAATCTACACCTACCGTTTCGATGAGACTGCGTGGTTAAACTCAACCCCTGACGACCCTGAGTACTATGATTACTTTGTTAGTATAAACCGTATTTTTGAATCTGCACTGCTAATATTTCCAGGATGTTGGGGCGATGAGATTTCCTGGCATGGATTACATGGCTCGGATCACAGGAACCTCGAACAATTCTCTGATACCGTACATTAACGCTCGTGTTTCATCTCCAAAGGATAAGGTCGTTCAAATTCCTTATATATATACAGCAGATAACACATTCCGTCTATACAACGAGGTACTTTTGTACAATCAGGACCCTCCGACGGCGGATGCCTTTAACACTGAGCTCACCGACAACGGTACTGTCGATGCACAGTTTGCCCAGCTTGATCCTACAAAAGTGTGGGCATCAGTAACTAAAACACTCACTGGTGCACTCACTGCAAACTTCACGGAAGGATTTAACCTACTTATGGACTACGATTACCAGTCTATCCGTTCGTACCTAATCTCCCAAGGTTACACTGGCCCTCAAATTGATTGGATGGAAACTATCGACGATGCCACAGATCACTATGACATGTATTCAATGTCTCAAGGTGTCCTTGAGCAGTGGATTTTCACTGAGTCTAGCCTCGACAATTGGACATGCGTTAATGGAGGGATGGACCGTCTCACGTATGGGATGGAGCAAATTATTAGCTCTAAACCGATTCTAAACTCCCAAGTTACTGCCATCAAACCCGCATCGGATGGACAATTGAGCGTTGAAATTGACTACAAAAAGGAGCAAACATATGCTCATGTTATTTCTACAATTCCGCTTGGGGCACTTCAAATTGTTGATTTAACAGAACTTGATCTTGGCTATGCGCAGCGTCATGCGATAAGAAAGCTCAACTACGACCCCGCTTTAAAAATTGGCATTAAATTTAAAACTCGGTGGTATGTATATATCTTTGCGTCTTAAAAACGTATATACTTATAGGCAATAGGTGGGAGAAACTTCCGGCCCCTTTCCAGGGAGGGCAATCATACTCTGATCACCCACTCCGCCGCTGTGTTTATCCTAGTTATGGTTTTGATCTCCCTGGCAACACTGCTCCGGGCACCATGATCGCTTCATATATATGGGGTCAAGACTCCACTCGACTTGGGGCGTACCTCAGGACCCCTGAAGCTCGAGCTACTCTCGTGAAGGTTGTTCTCTACGATCTTGCCGCCATGAACAACGTCACATTGGAATTTATCGAGTCGGAATATATCGACTATTATGCATGGGACTGGTACCAGGATCAATGGTCCGTCGGAGCATTTGCCATATTCTCTCCGGGCCAATATCACGATGTCATGCCATCACTAATGGTGCCTGCTGAAAATGGTCACTTGCATTTTGGCGGCGAAGCGTTGAGTAGCGGGCATGCATGGGTCATCGGAGCAGTCAACTCGGCGTACAGAACTGTTCTCGAGGTGCTGAAAACAGAAGAGAGGGATGATTTAATTGAGAAATTGGTTCAGACTTGGGGAACAATTGAAGAGGTTGACCTGGGCTGGTATACTCACATTTAGGATTTATCTAGTATAGTTAATAGTCGATGTGAAGCGCCGTAGCTTGTGCAGATTATTATTCTGTAACACTTTAACTTATTACTGTTGTTTGCATAATTATAATGGATAATCGTGAGGGTATGACGTTGCTCTTTAGTTAATTATGTGCCAAAATTTAAATGTAGAAGATGAAGAGATTAACTGGAAAGTAGATTGGCCAAGATCTATACTCTTGTCTATTTTGCTAAAACTTTTCGCCTTACGCTCAACGTTTATCACACACCGACAGAAAGGTCTAGATCTAGGTTCAAGCCGATTGACAACCCGGCGGTCTTCTCGGTCTCAGCAGCAGCGTCTGTCAAAATGACATCGGCAGCTTTCTCGCCAATCATATACACAGATGCAACAGGGAAGAAACCGGGAACCTGTGGGAAAACACTGGCGTCGACGACACGGAGACCCTTAACGCCGCGGACTCTAAACTTTCCATCCAGAACCGCCATTGGATCGCTCTCCTCTCCAATCTTCACAGTACTGCTAGCGTGATGGCCCCAAGATTCGTTCTTGATGAACTCCTTGACGTCCTCCTCTGAGGTTACATCAGGACCTGGGATGACTTCCGTGAAATCATTATTCGGTGCGGCGATATTCTTGTAGAGCTCGCGCATCCACGAAATGCCCTCCACCTGTGGCTGCAAGTCCTGGTCCTCAACACCCTCGGTGCCAGCATCAAAGTAGTTGAAGTTAATCAATGGCATGTCTAGAGGGTTGGTCGATTTGAGTGTTACAGTTCCCGCCTTGTTGTGCTCATGTGCCTTAAGTGAGAGCCAGGAAAAGTGCTGGTGATCCGCAAGAGCAGCAGCGGTATAGCCCTGGAAGTAACCCCAAAATTTAATGGGGCCGCCAAAGAGGAACGTGTCCCTCTGTCCATCAGCAACAGTGGATTTGCGGATGACCGCGACGGGAATAAGATTTGTGGAGTAAGCACCCTTTCCACCGGCATCGTTGCTTCCAGTGGTGTACTGTGCATAACAGGCATCATCATCAGTGGAAAGGAAGGTGCAGCCCTCCAAAAACTTGAAGTCAGACTCGTACTTGACCACGGTGGAAATCTCGTAATGGTCTTGGAGGTTGGTTCCGACACCTGGGAGATTGGCGACGACGTCAATACCAAAGCTTTGAAGCTCTTCAGCAGGACCGATTCCGGATAATTTCAGGATCTGGGGGGTGTTGAAAACACCGGCCGAGAGGATAACTTCACGGGTTGCATCGATGGACCCAGGAGTGCCAGCAGTCGCTGACGATGCGCGAGGGTCAGCGCTGTATTGGCTCGCGCCGTCCAAAAAGTCAACACCAATTGCAACTGGCGTCGTGTCGTTGGAGAAGCGAATCTTGGTGACAAAGGTGTTGAGCTTGATCTCCAATGCGTACTTCTTGGAACCATCAGCATTGACGGCGTTGGCAGTATCAAGCAAAAAGTCGCGTGGGCTGCTTCGAACGCCACCTCTGGCAGCAATGGGAAGGCGATAGATGCCATCGGTAGAATCGCGACCAACATAGTCGGTGTTCATGTCGATGGGGAATATATCATTTAGGTCCGATTGTCCCTCGATTGGCTTCTGTGGAGTACCGTTCGTCACAGCAGCAACTGCACTGTAGATGGCAGTGAGCTTAGGGTCCTCCAAAAGGAGCTCATCAGCCGCCTCACTGACGCCGAGCCAGCCATCAAATCCATGGCCAGCTTTCTCGATAGCGGTAGCATTGGTGAGGTATTGGTTGTCCTCGAGAAGTTCCCAGTACTTGCGCATGTTTCCTGGGGCCCAGGATGCGTCACCAGTCAGTCCCTGAATATGGCTCCAATCCTCTTGGTGAGGATAGACCGTAACTAAAGCATTATGCGCAGCGCATCCACCAAGAGTGGCGGCTCTTGGGTACCAGATGCCCTTGAACGTAGATCCCTCTGGCGGGCTTGTTCCGACGTAGGTCTCGCCCGAGGGAGTTTCGTAAGTCGACTTGCTGTTCAGCTTTTCTCTCGCTTCATCGGGGTAATGGCGGACGAAAAAATCCCAGGACATAGGCTCGTATTCACTTGCGGCCGCGAAGAAAGCTGGTATCGATTCCTGGACGCTTTCGCCCTGGTCGTCACCTGCCTCGAGGAGGAGAACCTTGGCGCCACCGACAGCAAGTCGTGCCGCAAGTGTTCCGCCTCCGGCACCGGATCCTACAACGATGTATTCATAGCTGTCCAAGTCCGCGACGGTTGCATCGCGCTTCTCAGACTTACTGATGGATTTGTTAGAACAGAAGCAGCCGGGCTTGTGATAATCGACCTACTCTGAAGATGTTGGGACAGATGCAACCAAACTAGCAGCAATTGCGAAGAAGCTGATAGTACGAAGGACGAGCATTTTGGAGGATGAACACAGACCTTCCGAAGATAAAGGATATCTTGACTTAGCTGTTGAAGGACAGCATTGGCGTTTATGTAGGACGACACTGCCCTGACCCTGAAGAGGCCAAGACTTAAGATCTGTAATTTAGAATTACGGACAGGCGCAACGGCCATGCAACGGCAGTGCCGATAGTGGCCATCTCCATATTGTGTGGGTTATAATTTCAGAGCCACCTTGATGCAGACGACGTGATCGAATTACCCCTGTGCCAACATGGCTATCTCAATATTGTGCGGGTTGCAATTACGGAGCAACCTTGTCAGGACAACGCAATCCATTTGACCCTGTTCACACGTTCTTAGAAGCATATGCCACGAGTTTGTTGACAGTGTCCATCTTAATGCCATGTGGGCTTGGGCTATAACCGTAGAATAACCTTCATGAAGACGATTTAAATGCGTTAATCATGTGCCAATGACAGCTTTTTCCACGTTTCATGTGGATTATGATTGTAATGCATTCTTAGCTAGACAATGCTCTACAGCAATCCCCGTATTTTGAGTGTATTAGTGTATCGAGCATCTTTCTATGGGCGGATGGGGGTTTAGCATAGCAAAACTGAAGAACCTAGTGCAACTACAGCCGTTGGGGCTATCAGTTTGGCGGGGAACGCTATATCGACAGTTAGTGGAGAAAGCCTCTCAACCTAGTTTCCCCTGACTCAAAGAGGGTTCTCGTATCCATACTGTACTTGAGCTCATTCTGCTCCTCCTGTCAACTGCCGAAAACCAAGCCAGACGTTTAAGGGAAGACAACCCTACCAGACGGCGTATCCAAACCAACGGGAGCTTCGGAGGTGATTTCTGACGGAACACATCCTGTCTAGCACGTGGGTCTAACGTGCCGCTGGCGAAAGAAAAGCGCCGAAACAAGAATTGCCTCCGCTTGCACGCATGGCAGTTCCCCGGTGTTTTCACTTGTATGGTATGTGTTGCCGCAGAGTGCGTGGGGTTGACGATGTTGCATGCCTCGGTCATTGTGGAATTATGCTCGATATGCCGATCTATACCGAGATAGTAGCTTAGTAAGGGGGGGGAGGCTGACGCGCCAAAAGAGGGGCTGATAGTAGCTGTTTCGTATGGCCAAACGGGGGACAAAAAGAGGGGCAATAGAGGGACGGCTTGCCGTCTCGCGTGGTCAAAGAGGGGCTGTCTCGCGTTTAGCTGCCAGAGATAGCTATCCAGCCAAATGCGCTAGGCCCGGATCGGTGACACTACAAATTCCAATATTTCACTGCAAAAAAACTGTAGTATGACTGACTGGAGGGTTTTCCCAAGATGGACTCAACTACGGGCGAAGGCAAAAAATGCAAAGCGTGCAAAAGAGTGCGAATGTATGTTTTCAGGCATACCTTGAAGTGCATGGTATAAAGTTGGAAGTGGCGGTAGGGATTATTGTAGGGTAGGGTATACATTGGACGTTCTCCTCTGAGTTCTTGGCATATCGAGTTGGGTTTTCCGTCTCTACCTCGGCTGGGCTTGCCCTGGTATGAATTTGGCCTTCTTCCCCTGTCGTATACATGGAGTTGTATTCCTGTGGCGTACCACGACTAGCCACCCTGTAACATATATTGATTCACAGTGATCTTCGATTCATATCTAGCAAGTTATAGGTACTAGAGGTGTTGAGGGGATCAGCAGTTCGAGACCATTCTTGTGGAGGGCGGGAAGTCAGGGCCAGACCGTGGTCTTGTTTTAGAACTCAAGATGAACTGCATCGATCGACATGATTCACCTGTGGATTATCGCAGACTGCGCAGTTCTGCGTCCGGCCCAGAAGTTTTGGATGTCAATTTTGTCTAACAGACAAAACATATGTCACATAATTTTGTGTAGGTGCACGTACACACAGTGCACTCTGAAATAGGTCAGCCAAGAAGCCTTTCGGGAGTGACGGGCATTGACCACGACCCTTTGGAGCAGACGGTGGGCCGGTCCCATGGGTCGGTTTGGGACTGATTCCCCGACGTGGTGACGCAAGCCATGGCCAGCTACAGTATGAGCTGAGAGGAAAGTGGACATGAAATTGGGACAGTATCGCCCACCGCCGCTTGCCGTTGAAGTTTTCATGGCCAGCATAGGCCCTATAGTATAGGCCCCATGTAAATAAGATAGGCATCAAGATGGACACATTGGGACACCCAACACGATGCTGCCCACTCCTCTTTGTTTCCATCACGCAAACACGCGGAAGAATTCAGGAAATCTGTGCACATGCACTTCCATCTTATCTTGTTTACATCGCCCCCCTGCCATACCGCCAGCCCCCTGGACGAGAAGCATGGCATCAGCCTCTTGGGTTGAAGGTTGGATGGACCGTGCCAAAGCATCTACAACTGCATACCAATAACCCGCGAATCATGAAATGGGTATCAGTACCAATAACACAGATGGAAATTTTATAAATGGGTTCTTTTGAAATTAAGAAAAGTAGCTGGCATAAAAAATGGTATCATCGCAGGTATCATCGCACACACCCATCCTAATAGTAACCCTAATGCCTCGTCTGGGTCATGTTCATGGTCTTCACAATCCCACCACTCCTCCACGCTGGCTCATCATCGCTGCTGTCCCCCCTTAATTGTGCGTCGCTGTTGTTCCACCCTCCCGGGTTTCTATTCCCATCACCCGATTCCCTCTTCATCTTGCCGCTTTCCATATCCACATCTCCTTCGATGACTGTCGTGACACCGCCAGTCTTGCTGATATCGCTGCGTAACGCAAACGCCTCATTCGTATCTCTGCTGCGGATATACCCCGATTTTGGCCAATGGCTCGACGCTGGGGCAGAGCTGCCACCGTTTACGGCCTTACTTCCTTGAAAGAAGACACGGAAGAGAGGGCGCAGAGTCGCGGCGGCGGATGCAACGATTCCAATGCCGACCTCGACGGTGGACCAGATCGCAACATCCATGGTGGAGAAGAGGAAGTCGTTGATGTCGGCCATGCCGCTGATGAATGGGATACGGATGATTGTAGCAGTTGAAGCACTAGGGATTGGGTTAGACTTGACTTAGATTTGCGGGAAGGGGGTCGAGGATGCTTACATGCAGCCAACAGCAAGAATAGCGGCGACGGAGAGTTTGGTGCGTCTATTCATTTGCAAGTTCCAAACCATGAAGGCAGGAAGGATACCGACTGTCCAGTCACCGATGCAGGAGATTGCAGAGTAGCCATAAAATGCCTGGACAGTAATATTCGGGTCGATACAGGTGCCTGATCCACCAGTGTACTGGGTCCAGAAATATGCCGAGGGGCGACACTGCAGAACGAAAAGGAGGAAGAAAAATGTAGAGTAGACCTCTGTGACGATGATGACAGTCCAGATGATAATCTTGTGAGTCCTGACGACGGCGATACGGAGCAAGAAGACTCCAATGCTAAGTTTGAGCGCCATGCAAGTCAAGATGTAGGCGGGTTCGCATGCCCACCACCACTGAGAACGGGGTCAGTCTAAAGCCCCGTCTTGCCGATAAGAATTTCTTACCTTTAGGCCCACAGGAAGCACGTCGAGGGGGATATCAGCAGCATGCTGGCCAGTTCCATTATGGACACCGGACATAGCAAAGGTGCTGTACAATATAAAAAGAATCTTGCGAGTCTCGTTAGCAAAACCACATTAGATGTTGGGAAATATGGCGTACCCAAGCGGCGAGGGCAGTGTAGTCATCGAGTCCAAAACTCTTGACAATACATAGACGAGTATAGCATCGTAAGATGATTGCGATGGTACTGAGTGCAACGAACAAGCCAACCGTCCCAAGGAGTTCAGGCCCTCGGCCAGCTGGTGCTATTGGCATGACGAATCGAGAGAGATGTCAAGAAACGTCACGAGACTCAAACTAGATGTCTCCAACAGGTGTTTGGCGTTGGTTGAAAAGGATGGCAAGTTACAATTTTTTTTGATGGAGATGGTGGGCTTGAATCTAGACATATACACACTCTTCCAACCTTCTTATCTTCCACCCGTCTCCATCCCGTAGCTGTCTGTCGCGTGTACCGTTTGTGGAGTATCCCCATTTGTGCTTCGCCCGGTGCGGCACCATCACGACCCCCGCAACAGTCCCTGGGCACTAGGTAAGTATAGCTAGACAGATGTAGACCAGAAATTGGCGGTGTTGATCAGGGGAGGGGGGAGGGGGGAGGCGTTTTTCTTGGAGAGCGGCACATAATTTCTCTAGAATTGGACCACTAGCGTTGTGGATTGCGGCATGATACTGCACTTACTGTGCACTAGATAGACCCAAAGATTGACGAACCAACTGCATGGAATGTACTATAGCTATGCTATTTCCATTCTGATATCTGGCCCACTTTTGACCAGAGGAAGGATCTTTACTTTCCGATGGACGCTTTGACCCCGTACGCCGCCGTTTCCAATCTTTATATTGCGGCAAAACTTCGGCAGAGAGCTGATGCCGTGCAAGCTTGAGCATAAGCACGTAAATATTGTACAGACTGTATACACTGCTCTCAGAAGCATCTCCAACCATGTTTACTTTCATGGGTAGCTGATCCTTTCCGATCCGTTCTTTTCCGTATGTGTTCTGTGCCTACCGTTACAGTGTGTCCTGTGCACATATTCTCCTGCCGTTACCATGTCCCGTCCCGCCCCTGTAGCACATTCCGCATACAGTACAGAACGGCATCGGTGGGTGGAGTCGATGGAAGGATCACTAAGGCCTGGACGTTAGTCCAGGAGACCGGTAATTCAACACGAGGCTGGAAATGCGGGGAAAGGGAAAAAAGCCACAATACTGTGCAAAGAATGCCACTCGAGCGCTCCATAGTATGCCCGAATATCTCCGGAAGGGGTGCGTGCGTACGTGCGCGGCCTGGAAGTGTATAAGCCAAGACTATTATACCCTAGCCAAGGACATCGGGCCCATCATCGCCCCACAGTAGCACGATAGATCTAGATAGCCAATTACAGGCCCTGTCATGTAAAAGTGAGAATCCACGCTTGTTCGCCTATACTAGCCGCTTTGAAAAAGTAAGAGCTACTGAGAAACTGCTCCGACGGCCCCGACTGCCCCGAACTGCTAGAAATCCCCAACCACATCCTCGGCATTACCGGCGCCCTATCTATATCAGTGCTAGTAAGAATGTGCCGGCGTTACATAGCGGCTAGTGTTACAGCGGTTTGTGGGCCTAACTAATATGGCACCGCGCCGCTCTCCCAAGATCCCCAATCTGTCAGGCTCCTAGGTCAGCCGCTCCCCAATCCGGTTGACCAACAAGAAGACTGAGATTAATTTTACATGGGAACTCGTACTTTCTACGAGTACGAGGCTGAGAGCAAGAAAGCGAACTATATGCAAGGGAAAGGTAATAAACTACATGGAAGGCTCACCGCACTCATTTGTCCTAACTCGCCACGGCGACGAACCCCTCAAAACCACCTTTAGAAAACTTGGAAAACGCCGAGGTTGAGAAAGTTAAGGCAAGATCGTCACAATCCAATGTGAGACAGTAAACCCCTTAATAGTGCTAATTATAACGCGGGACCTTCATCTCATTATCATTCCAGAGTTTACGCCTCGATGTAGACAGCGGCAGTTCGAGGAGAGATTCAAAAAAAGTTCTCCCAGCAAAAACCCCCCTAAAATCATCGAGATCTCCTCGGAGACGCATAAAGAGGCAATAGATCATTCAGACTGGCATAGATGCTAGGCTCTCCATGGGCCAATCCTCAATTATGCAGCCCAGAAGTTTGAGCGAGGACCGTGCATAGCTGAGAATTAATTCGAACAAAACTATAGCTCTCTTAGCCCTATTTCCCGTTCCCGAGTAAGCAGCTTCTTCAAGCCCTATAATGCAGCATTGATATAACGATCATAACCCGGAGTGAACCCGGCACATTGAGCACGTTGGTTTTTTATCAGGGATGCTGCAAACATCAGCTGGTGTGCACGGTCCTCGTTCACACCTTTGGGATTCAATGGGTCCGTGCAGTCAAAGATGCTTGAAACATTGTTTTATCAAATCACAAGCAACAAAATGTGAGAGTGTAGTAAAATGCAAGGTTCTCTTAATTCAGCTCTCAGTAGCCCATGGGTATAATCTCAAAACATAGCAAAAAGCTAACTCCGCCTTGCCAAAAACCTTCGCCCGATTTTTCCCGCTGACGTCTTCTATGCCGATACGACGTGCCGGTTCTATCTCTCAGTTCCATTACAGCCCTCCTAAACAGCCCTCCAAGCGATCAGCCCTTTCGAAACACCCTCTTCGTACCCCCGACCTGACCGAGCTCTCCAAAACCTTCTTTACGGTTTTCCACGCTAACCTGCCGCACCTTCTCCACAACTCCGTCAACCCACCTCTTACGCCCCTCGTCCATCTCGCCCTTCTTATTCTTTGGTCCTGAAGGCCCAAGATGCACCTCCTCTCCATCAGGTCCCACGCTCCACGCCTGCCGTGACACGGAGCGGGCCGGCGGCGTCTGTCCCTTGGCTGCATTCGCCCGCAGCGTCGTGCTAGTGAATGGCAGCGGCATAGACGGTGAGCGCACAGAGTTCTCTCTGCTATCCGCCACGTCTGAGGCCCTTGCACCCCGCTTGCGTACCTGCAAGCTCGAACCCGGTCGACTGTTGCCCATCGATGATCCGGGGCGACTTCCAGGGCTAGACCAGACATTCCCATTAGGGCCCGTGCGCAGCATTCCTGGAGCGGGGTTCAAGCTCGCAATACTGCTGATGCTGCCCATCCGTGGCCTGCCGCCGTTGGTTGGGAGCTCAACTTGGATCTCACCCGAGCTCTCGGCGCGCCGCCTGTGGTGGCTGGAATATTCCTTCAGGTATTCGCCAAGATCTGCCCAGCCACCACCAACACGGACCATGACCCGTTCGCCCCTCTCGCCTACGAGGCGCACGAAGAGTTTGATTGGGGGGTCGCCAGTGCTGCGCATCAGGTGATAGAGTTGGATATCGGAATTGTTCTGTTGACGTGGGCGGGATAGCCGAGACTTGGCTGGTGCAAGAGTGAAGGACGGTGTCGGTGCTCTCGAATAACTTGGTCGAGGCGCAGGGCTGAGAGATGGACGGGACGGGCGTTTTCGAAGGGTTTGCTTTGGCTTCATGGGAGACTTCTGTGGTGGGATTGGCGCATTGCTCAACTCGATCCGTGCGGGGATTGACTCTAGAATCTCACTTATTTGCTGTTGAAGCTGATCGTCGGAAATCTTCGCCGGGCTTGCTTGTGAATATTCATGGTCCACACCCAAGTTTGTAAAGTTTGGAGCATCCAATGCCAATTCCTCCACAGGTACTAGCTGCTCGTTGACTGGCGCGCCTATTTCAGTCTTTTCTGTGAGATATGAATCAAGAGTTGGCGGCACTGGGAAAACAGGTGTGCTAGGCTCGCTATAGTCTTCCTCGATGCTCGGGCGGATGTCGCTGCTGGTATATAGTATTGATCGACGTGTTGATGGCGAGAGATCAAACTCATAGCCGTCATCAGAAGCCAGATCTTCAACGATGCGGGGCGACTCAAAAGCCATGATGTTATTGAGCACAGGCAGTTTTCCTGCGGAATCCGTGCGGCCATGGGTTCTGAACACCGTGTCGGTGGAACCGAGCGACACGACGCTGCCATGGCGAGACGTATCTACTGAATATGATCGGCCACCGTCGACCTGATAGTCCATAAGGGTATTCCCGCCAGGAGTAGGCGAAATTTCGTTATCGTTACTGGCACTTGCTGGTGGTGACGCCTTGGTCGAGTTCTCTGACTCTGAAAAGCGCGGCCAATCGCCACTTGTCTCTTCGACTGGGGTTATTATAGCTTTAAAGCTAGCTGATGCTTCCGATCCATGGTTACTTAGATTTTGGTGGGTTGTGGGGTGCTCTAGCTCTGTAGGAGTATGCGGCATGGTTGGAAATTCTTCGTAATCCTTCCCTTGAGTGACGAATACATCGTCGATGACAACTTTAGCTGCATGATGGGCAGATTGCGGCTCGGGTGGGCTGTTTGGGTCTGTGGTAGCACTTTGCGTCACAGGCCTCTTTTGGGGATCTTCCTCGCCGGTCATCCCCTTCGTGGAATCCTTCTTAGAAGAGTTCTTATTCTGCGCCCAAGGGCTCTTAAGTTCAAACTTTGGCGCACTCTCTTGCAACCCAGTCCATCCCGGTTGCAACGTAGGATTATTTTCCGAGTTCCCGGGGTTCTCATCATCATCGTCGCTCATGGATAGCAACGACAACCTCCGCTCCTTGGCCGGTTTCTTGCCCTTCTTGGGACTACGCGGCGTACCACCATCATCCAACACAGCTTTCTTCGACGGACTCGGTGGACAATCGTCGTCAGAAAATCCGCGCGTAGGAACGGGTTGGTTTGATGGAGACATAATTGCGTGCATGGGGTTTGAAGCAGACATTGGTGGGGGAGTAAGTGGGGCCGCAACCTGCATTGCAGGCGTTGGTACCAGCGATGGAGCATCAGTAAATGGATCTGACGTGGGCATGTGCGAAGATGGCGAGCTCTTCGGCTCATTCCCGGCATGATCCATGCCAGGTGGCGGCGAACTTAATTGATGATCAGCGCGGTCTCTCGCGCCTGCCAGTAAGTCAAGCTCTTCCTTATCACCAAACACCGTTTCCGACCTTCTCTTGCTCCTGCTCGGGCGAAGACTGGTTGACGATGATCGTGAGCCAGGGAATAGGGGGCCGCTTCTGAATGACGGAAATATTGGTGATGTAGGTGAAGCCTGAGAACCCCGTCGTGATAGCGGGTTTCCTGACCCCGCATTTTGGAAGTCTCCAATATCCCAATTGGCAGGAACGACCGAGTTTCGACTGCTCCTTCCTCGTGGTATAACTGGCGACGACGGCTGAGAACTAACACTGGCACTAGTACCAAGAATAAATGGCCGAAGGTTCACGCTCCCTGTCGGTGATGGGGACGGTGCCATGGAAGGGACAATCTCTGGAGAGCCGGGCTGCGATCTGTCTGTGTGGATTCGGTATGGTAACGGCAGCCTAGGAGGAGTGTTTCGTCCCTTGGCAGAAGGCGTTCGGCTTCGTGCAAGGAGAAATGACCTCTCGCTGGGTTCAAAACTGGCTCTGGATGGTGTCGTAGGGCCAGCCGCTATATCTCTTGTACTGGGTGGCGGAGAGCTTCCAACGAGATCATCTTCCTTGTACGTATCTCGTCCAGACGTCGGAGAGCGATCATTCTGGCCATCAAACCCCCACGGAATATTAAACCCTCGATCGGCTTGTGTTTGGCCGTCGGATATCGGTATATTTTCCGCGGGACTAGGCCCATGCTCAGATGTAACAACGTCCCTTACTTGGACCTTCTCCCATTCATCATTAGAGTCCTCGGTGGCCACTTCGTTGTCGTTCCCAAGGTTATCTTCAAAGACCATTCCATCTCCATTCGCAACACAGGCCATCGCTTCCTGTTCGGCGGCTTGCTGTGCTGCCTCTTTTTCCGCCTGTTGTGCAGCTTGCTGTGCAGCCTCTTGTTCTGCCTGTTGTGCAGCTTGCTGTACTGCCAACTCTCGGAGCATCTGCAGAGACTTCTCCAACTCCGCCTGCTTCGCAGCCTTGATCGCCCACTCTCCCTCCTGTACCTTCCTTTCTGCCGCAATGGTCCAATTCCCATAATCCGTCTCCACAGCATCCATCTGATCCAGCCACGGCCCGGGCACAGTATCTACGCGTCCATCGAGCCGATCCAACATCGAATCAATCATCTTCCCCGTGTCCGTGATCGTCTCGCCGAGGGCCTTCTGCATGGTTTCGTAGTCGGAGCGTGTGAGCATCATTTCTTCGCCGCTGGAGTTTGTAGCTTCAAGTGAGGCCCATGCGGACTGTAACATCATGTCTGCATCACGCAGGGATTCAAGGGTAGGCGGAATGTCGCGCAGGATGTCGATGCGGATGTTCCAGACATCGAGAAGTAGGCGCAAACGGTGTAGTTTAGGAAGGGCGTCGAGGACCGTATGGGTGATCATACCGGTGAAGGTGTCGAGGCGGGTGTATTTAGATTTCACTGGTGTGGTGGGCAGGGGCTGTTCCCCAGTCGCAGGCGACGGTTGTGCATCGTTTGCAACAAGGGCAAGGACCTTGTTCTTGATCTCTTCAATGTCCAGATCAAACATGTCATCGAATATCTCCGAAACTCGATTGGAGTATAGTTCGACGAGGGGCGCAGGAAGGCTCCCCCAGTATTCCTGTGTATCAGCCTCCTCCTCCAACCCCATATCATCTTCCTTCCGCTCCCCAAAAATCCCATATATTCTCTCCGGCATCACAAATCCGTCAGCCCCAACACTAGGCCACGGCCAACCTCCAACCTCATTCGCCCACTCCTCAATCTTCTTACTAGCCACCGCAGCTCTGATCCCAAATTGTTTCTGATCCGGGCTCGAAGCTTCAATGCTCTTCGCCAGCTCCCCACTCGCAGACGTAAACCGTTCCAGAATCCTCGCCGGAGAAAGATCCTCAAATATATCATCCGTTATGCGCGACCGGGTCGGCGAACGCGTGTGTTGTCGACACGGCGATTTCGACGGCGACCGCGGCCGCATTCGCAGCGAGGTGGGCGAGAATCGCAGGGCTGGCGGCGCATCTCGGATGCTGAACGCAGACATGTCGCGTTTGTGCTTCGCCATCATGAGGGATGGCGGGTGTATCGCTGGATGGGTATGCTCGATCATGTAACCTCGAGGAAGACGGGAGATCCAGCATAAATAGCTCGCATTGTGCCGAGAGTGTCGTCGTTCTGTGGTGTCCCGTCGTCGTAGGGTTCAGGGTTTGGCGGGTGTGGTGATGAGAGGAGAAGATCGAGATGAATTCTGTCGCCTTCCGTCTTTGACGTGGGTATGGGGTTATCTATTGACGTCTATGGGCAGCGACGACCGCAGGAACGCTGAGACAAACAAACGGAAAACAAAAGGACGAGAGGGCACCCCACGTCCCTTCAGTAAACATGGAAAAAGAAATATCAAAGAGGGGACATGCTGGAGAAACCCAGCAATAAACAATTCCTGATCGGACGCCGAAGATGCTTTGAAAAGGGCGATGAATCCGATGCGTTGGACAGACAAACAGAGGTTGCCCAAGTCGATTGGGTAGAGCAAACGGGCACTAAACGCGGCTATTGATTGCCCTGGCCTGGATCATTCAGGGTCAAGTCGTCGCTTCAGTCGTTAATTTGTCGGTTTTCATTCGCCGCCGTTCCGATGGATCGTGCCGATCGGCGCGCGCCAGAGGGCCCTGCTGCGCTACTGAAACATCCGTGCGGAGCAATATTTCCCCATACCGACGACGGCCTTTGGGGTTTGTCGAGATGTCGTCGTTCGTATATTTCATCAGTGTTTGGAGATACTACTACAATGCAAGAAGGTGCCTGGATACTAGACCATGGCTGTCTATTTTCAGGAGGGAGCTTTCTTTGGTGTGGAATTGTCCATCCATATGTGTTGTTGGAGTGTCCCTGAAATCCCGTGAGAATCATGAGACCCTGAAGTCTCAAACCACCACATGGCACCACCATGAGCTGTTCCTGGGGAATGAGCTGGTTCCTGGCTAGCTCAGAATTATCATGCCACTTCAAATCATGAGCTCGGCATTATCTCCTTGCCCTCCCCCACAAGCTAAGTGTCTACTATCTCATAACGTCATTTTACCTGTCGAAATCTCACCTCGTCTATCCTACCTCTTTGCCGCTGCAGCAATACCCCCTATTGCTCTTATCTTCCACCAATATCCATTCCAGCGTCGCAAAAATGGGCTACACCCAAGCCATCCTCTCCGTCC
>JPJU01002596.1:0-15667 GCA_000750735.1 Pseudogymnoascus sp. VKM F-4246
TCCTAAACATGAGTACATGACCAAGGAAGATTACGAGCTAGAGCGCACTCGAAAGGAGTTGCAGAAGTTCAAGCTCGAGCAGCAGCGCATAGAAGATGAGAAGTTACTGAAGAAGGAATTTGAACTCAAGCAGCTGCAGAAGCAGAAGAAGGAGGAGGAGGAAAAGGAGGCCGCGAAAAAGGCGGCCGAGGCAGCTGTGAAGGATTTCCAGCGTAAGCAGGCCGAGAAGGCCCTTAAGGAGGAGAAGGAGAAGAAGCAACGAGACAAGGAGTACAAGGAGCGCGTAGAAGAGGACATGAGGAAGTCGGGCATGACCGACCAGCAAATCGCGGCCGTTCTCAAGAAGGAGAAGGTCGACGCTGGGACGCGCCCCATGTATACCCGCATGGCGCGGCGTTATCTGTCCTACGAGACTCTGAATGCCTTCCGCATCGACTACACAGTCGACCAGGTACGCAAACCCTATTGGGCATAGCATAGACATTGTAGAGACTGATACTTTTTTGCGCAGGACCCCGAGTTCATCCTTATCAAGAGATGGGTGCCGGAGCACGAGCAGGACTTCTTGTGGGAGCACACCAAGGAGCTCCGCGAGAGACGCCGCGGCATCACGAGCACCACCAACACAACGGTGTTGCAGATTGAGCAGGGGGGCGGACACCACCACCACAGCCATGATGTGCAGTACGAGTTTGTGAAGAAGCCTACTAAGCATCATAAGAGAGACAAGTCTCCTGGCTTGATAACCTTCCTCGCTGGTGGCAAGAGATGAGTGGTGCAGAGGAGTTGGTCATGATTGGATGACAGCATGATATTCTGTTTTGTTCGGGGGTTTGAAATCCTTTTTTTATTATCTACTTCTCAATCTTCTGGTGGCTTCAACTCGCCAATATAGCAACACTAGCTTTTATACCAAATCAGTTAAATCATATATATATGGACAGTGATAACATATGAAATAATATCTCCGAAGTGGTAACCAAATTTTTTGAGTAGTTTTAGGTAAGATGTTGATACAGCCGTTCGCATCATACACTGAGTTGAGTAATATCCTACAAAGGGCCCCGCCCTCATGCCAGTCTCCTCTCTTTCCAAGGAAGCTCCGCTCTTCTAATAAGTTCTTCATACAATGTCCAAGCCAGCGCTGAACTCATAGCTTTCCGCGCCATCCGTATCCCCAGTCCATCAAACAGGCACCTGAACCCCTCCTCTCCGACCATTTTCGTCGCAGCCTGCACCATATTCCGGTACTCCCTCGGCCGTAATTGAATCCGCGTCTTGATCGAGTCGAAAGGGTTCGTGATCGCCGTCGCAAGTCCCGCCGCCACAACCCCAGACCCGAAGTTGATAGACGCTGATGTCCCCCCCGCCATGGCTATCTCTGGAGCGCCCGGAACACCAACCTTTTGAACCACCCGACTCATCCTCTTCTTAAACTGCTCATAAAATAATACATACAGACCCGCATATGGGGCGTCGCGGACGGCAGTTGCGCCAAACCCAGCAAAAAACCCTCTAATGCCGTCCGTCTTCAGGATATCCTTGCCTGCGCCGACAATAGAGCGGTAGGCATACATATTCGATTCGTAGCGCACCTTAATCACCGTTATAGGCATCAGCGCAAACCCCGCAGATGTCCTCGCTATCGCACCAGTCGTGAGGTTCGCTAAGTTCGAGAGCTTCGGGAGCGCGGATGACGTCGATGGCTGCACCTTCGTGCCATCGACAACGCCGATATTCTGGAGCAAAGTCGAGCGCGCGACATGTTGTCGAAGCGCATTGAGACTGGTAAAGTACAGTGCGGATCCTAAGCCGGTGCGCAGAGCTGACGGTGCGGTTCCCCGCCAGAAGCCCCAGACGGCCTTTGGGCCAGCTAAAATTTCCCGAAACGAGGCGCTGAGAGAACTCGAGCCGGATTGTTGGACACGCGTCTTGAGTAAGTCGGCAGGTTGAAGAAGAACTGCGGAGAGGACGCCGGAGCCTAGCCCAGCAGTGAAATGAAAGACTGGTGGTGGGATGGGTTAGTGGGCTGCCTTTTTAGATTCCTGGGACGGCGGGACGTCTCTTACCAGGCGACGACCGAGGTTGGCCGCCATTTGACATATCCAACGTGGGTCAGATTACCATGTCAATAAAGCTATACGATGCCCCGTTGCGTATGCATACTCGCGCGAAAATGATTAAAAAGCTGTGAAGTGATTGAGGAGTGGTTCCGGGTGAGGTTGTCCCAAAGTTCTTCCCGCTCCCGAGGTTTCCAGGCACTATTTCCCCAGATTTCGGTTCGGCTTCAGACGTCATAATTGGCAGGTCAGGAACGTCCGAGAGCGCACCACGGATTTGTATGTGAACCACGTGATATCGCGTCAAGTCGTCTCTCGTGGGAGCAAATGTGGATGGCTTCGTACAGACTTGTAAAGATATAGTAAATATGGCAATTGTCGTAAGTGGTTTGCGGATCGCTCAAGACTTCCTGGCTAAAATAATACAGGCAGTGGGGCAGCTCTGTTCCAAAGCCTCCATGGCTCACAACCTTGGGTTGGTGAAAGAACTCGTGGACCTGGCTTCGGCCGCAGGAGCAAAGGTTAGATAAAGAAAACACCTTGGCAAAATACATATCTGAGCTTGTTAGGCTTTGTTTCTTCCCGAGGCTAGTGATTATATCGCTTCCTCTGCCGAGGAGTCGATCTCCTTAGTAAGGTCCGTCGATGATAGCATATTCGTTCAAGGCGTACAAGCTGCCAGCAAGGCGGCAAATATTGCTATCAATGTTGGCATTCATGAGCCCGGTGAAGCAGGGAAGAAAATAAAGAATACGTCTATCTGGATAGAACACGGGAAAATCACACAACGATACCAAAAAATTCACTTATTCGACGTCGATATTGCAGGAGGTCCGGTCCTGAAGGAGAGTAATAGCGTCGAGAAAGGGATGAGTATTCTTCCCCCATTTGAAACCGCCGTTGGCCGAGTCGGTTTGACAATATGCTTTGATGTAGGTTCCAGTCAGGATTGCAATGTTGTTCAATTACTAAGGTGTAAATTTGACAGCTGAGGTTCCCTGAAATTGGAATAGCCCTACACCGTCAAAACGCACATATTATCACCTACCCTTCTGCATTCACAGTGCCTACGGGAAAGGCACACTGGGAGATTCTCCTCCGGGCCAGAGCAATAGAGACACAATCCTATGTAATTGCTGCGGCACAGGTGGGGCAGCACAATGAGAAACGCACGAGCTATGGGCATTCAATGATTGTCGATCCCTGGGGCAAAATCGTGGCAGAGCTTCCTGGAGTTGGTGATAAGCCGGAAATAGCTATTGCGGATATTGATTTAGATCTTGTTAGCAAGGTCAGGAGAGAGGTGCCTCTTCTCAGAAGAACGTAAGTTGTGAAAATATTCTATTCGAGTAGGCTAACGTTTACTGACATGAGGCGGTAGTGATATATATTAAGTGGTTACGGATGGGATCATGAGCAAATTTAGTGGAACTTTCGTTTGATGAGAGCACATTGATAGATTTATAGAGACGTAGTTTGAGCGTTTATTTAACCTATTTGCAAAAGCCGCCCCCTATACTGTGCCCATCGTTTTCTCGTGTGGACAAATGCCCCTATAATATACACAGACGCTTGGCCCTATTATTCGATGACTTTGTCATATGTGGCAGCGCAAAATAGTAATGGGAATTATCCCCAAAGCGGTGCCACGATCTCAACAGCCCGTTCAACCACTGCCCGAACTCTGTCTCCAAACACTCGGTTTGAGCATTCAACTTCCAGATTCTCAAGCCAAACCTTTGCCACCATCTTATCCACCTTGATTTCCACGCCGGGAACCGGAATACCTGCCTTATGCAGCCGCTCTAACTCGGTTTTCTCTGCCTCCCTTGCTTCATTTTCTTCATCCTTGACATCGGCTCCAGCCTCTTCAGATTCAATAGGAAGTAGCTTCGGTAGCTTTGGTGTCTCGATTGGGTTCAGAGCGTCAGCGCCGAACTGTGCCTCGAGAAACAAAAATAGTCGCTCCAGGCGCTCCTCTGGGGAGACATCTGCATGTGGATTGCGATCGGGCATGGAATGGCCGTGATCGTGGCCATGGTTATGAGCATGCTTACTTGAAGATTCTGGTTCAAGTTAGTAGGCGTACATAACAACGTGTTGAAATCAAGAAAGAGAGTTGCTTACGCTTGACTGCTGCTGGACTGCTCTCGACCGAAAATAAGACAGCCATAACAGCGTCGGCAATACCATCGTTCAGGATGTTACCTTCCCATTCAATGTCAACTTCGCCGTTGCTCCTATACCTCACGGTCACGCATCCCATAACCAGATATGTTGTCGTGCTTGACCGCGTAACTTCCTCGTCTGCCTTTTCCACAGCGCCGTTACCATTCATATGGGTATCGCCATTCTCATCCTTTCCGACTTCCTCGTCCGAGCCCTGAGAGATGACTTCGATAGAACCAAATGTTCCTTCTAAAGCCCACCTGATTAGGTCAATCCCGGCTGCACTTAATCGTATCCGCTGCTTGCACATGACCACCGTAGTAGTTAAGCCGGCATATTCACGGAGATCCTCGGGCGCCATAAGGGAGAGCTTGAAGTCGTTCTCCACAAGGACGCCGCTGATGATCTTACCTCCATCATCAAATTCCAATTCACCACCTTCCCCGCTGGACAATAGCGTTGGGGGAGCCAGATTTGCCAGCTTTCCAACCACCTTTGCAATTTTGTCGGCTTTGAATGGAATGCGCACTTCATCGCAGTTACGTGGAGAATAAACCTTAACCTTCTCAGACTCAGGGAGACCTGCATTTAGAGAAAGAAGCTTGGATTTCAAGCGCATCATATTATGTTGCTCGCCATGGACAAGAATCTGTCCGTGTTAGAGAGGTGCCAAACATTTCTGATTGACTGGAGAGTAGGATCACTTACAACGACAGGTGCGGCAACCTTTTCAATGAATTCCCGGTTCTCAACACCGTCAACATGCGCAGCGAAACTGAACTCCTGGACACTACAACGTCTCGGGACCATGACTTTTTCTCCATCTTCACCTCCTCGGCCTGCCCTTCTATTTGCTCCGTTTCGTGACATGATGGCTTGGATCTGGTCTGGTTCCTGCATAATAGACTTCGCCATTGTCCCTTCCACGCTGTAACCGGTAATGACCACACCGTTCTTATCACTTGGTGCCCAGCGCTCAAGTAACTCTCTGCTAACTCCATTCTGCATCATACCAGGACTTGCAAGCATTACACAGCTTCCAACATCGTCGAATCTCTCCAAGCTTTTCAGACTGCGAATATATTTGAAGTCCCATGGCCCTCCGTTCGTTCCTCCGGCTTCAGACTCAGCCATCCTCTCTCTGAATAGGCGCTTGATATTTTCATTCATGGCTCCAACATATGTTTGGTAAACGAGCATACACTTTCGAGCCAAGTTCGATGCGTAGTAGATGGGTATATTTTGGAGGTCCTTGTGTCGTGCCCAATATTCATCTAGAATCAATAACAGCTCTTGAGCTCTGCCTAACGCGAACACGGGCATCAAGACTCTTCCCCCGCGGTTCAAGATCCCCGTAATAGACTTCATTAACGCTTGCTCACGCTCTAGGCGCGGGACATGAGACGCTACTCCATATGTACTCTCGGTGATCAACACATCGACTTTGACACCTGCTGGAACGGACGCCGAAATTAAGTGGCGATCAGGTTCGATGCTGTAGTCGCCCGTGAAGAGAATGGTGAGTCCGGAAATAGAAATTAGGAACATAGCGGCGCCGAGAACGTGCCCAGCTGGGAGAGGTGTGATGCGGATTGATGAGATGGTGTGAGTGGTGTGGTAGTCAATGGCTTCAATCATGGGAAATGTGCTCGAATGGTCTGCTTCCGTGTATGGTGTCGATGATTGCTCACTCGAGCTGGAATTGGACGAGACACGAACAGAATCTTGAATAAGCCACTTGTAGATGGCCTTTGTAGGATGGGTCATAAAAACCCGGCCCTTGAAATTTGTCTTTGCCAGAACGTAAGGTAGTGAAGCAGCATGGTCGATATGGAAACTATGAACTCGTTAGCTACGTGAACTACTGGCATGTCAATGCAATGCGAAGTGGACAAGCGTGGGGTTGTATAGGCACAAAGGCGTTTATATATGGTCTGTCCCACGCGCAAGTGCACAGATTCATCTTCGTGCGATCAAACAAGCATTTGGAGAGGTAATGTATTGTATTGATCTCTGATATACAAGAACATGCAGTATAGGAAATAATAACGATCGTTTGGCAAACACCACAAACGACAAAATGAAACGCTCATGTCATGGATATAATTGTATGTTTGAAAGTTGCGGTATAGGAAAGACGGGCTTACTGGCTGATGAGAAGCACGTCAACGGTGCTCAAATCGAAATCATCGTAGAACGGCAGCGCCGACAGACCGTCGAAGGCGGGGTGCATGCCAGCGTCGAGCTGAAGTTCAAAATTAGCAAATATTGTCTTTCAGTAACGGCTGGAATGAAGCTCTTACCATGACAGTCTTACCCTTGTATTGAATGATATGGCACGACCTCCCCACTTCGTTTCCGCCTCCCAAGCACAAGAACATAAGCTCATCGTTTGGATCCACAGGTTCTTCAACCGTTGGCGACATTGCGCCAGCCTTGCGTTTGGAAGCCATTTCGTAATCTCACAGGTGAAGTCGGTGTATTATCAAGAGGCTCCCCAGGTCCAATGAGCAATTCGCAGGTGAGAATCACACCAACAGGATCATGTCCTCAGAAGGACGCCTCCAAAAACCTAGGCGCAATGTAACTGTAAAGTGAGGCGGTAGTTAAGGTTGTTGTAGCTGAGTGTCGACGTCCTTGGGTATCGTAGCTCAATCGTCGGCGTTCCTGGGTATCGCAAGTGAAGGTTAGCGTTCTTGCGCATCGCGAAATAAAGATCGAGACTCTGGACGCGGGTGGTCACATGACCAGCCTTGCATGAGTGGGTCCCGTCACGGAGGTCCTCCTGGTCAACACGCGAACTAGATGACCGAACTTTCTCAGCAACATCTTCAGTTTCATTTCAGAGGTCGCCACGATCGTTGGAACGCTATTCACAATGGCGCAACAACAGCCACCCCAGTACCAGATGCCCGCGCAAATGCCTGCGCAAATTCCGGCGCCGGTGAATCCTTCTTCGCCCTCTCCGGCAGTGTCGTCCCCAGGGGCCCAAGCCTTCTACCAGCCAGCGGCGAAACGCCAACGTCTGTCGCCAGATCCACGATCGCAGCCAACCTCACCTTATACACAGTCGCCATACGGTCCAACCCCAGCTACAGCCGCGCCGCCCTCTTCATTGCCTCCGGCGCATTCGAGCCATTTCGCAAACGTATCGCAGCCGCCTGCATATCAAGGACCATACTCAAACGGACATACCACACCCGCTTTGAGCCACCCTTCACCTTATAGTCAACCGCCAACTTATAATCCAAATGCTCCTCCAGTTAGCAACATACATGCGATGCCATCGCATAGCCCTCACCAACCTCACCCACCTCACCCAGCTAACGCCCCTCCAAACAATCAATTTCCGAATAACTACAACATGCCACAGCAGCAACAACAACAACAGCAGCAGCAGCAACAGCAGCAGCAGCATGGAGCTGGGGCGATGGGTCCTCCCTCTAAACCAGCGGAGAGGGAGAATGTCAACGATGATCAGATGGATGTTCTGGCGAATGCCGGTGTCGATTTGCGTGCCGAGGAAAGCTTTGCTATGAGTTTCCACACTGGCTCATTCAACTCTCAGCCTGCATTCAACCAGGCCGGCCCAAATGCCACTGGTCATGGTTTCACCCAATTTGGACCTGGAGATGCCGGTTCTTTTTACGGAAGTGGCCCTGCCAACCAACCCGGTACCCCTGTGGATAAAGCGACTCAGGATCAGATGCAAAAGAAGACGGCAGATCAGGCCTGGGCCGATGCAGCATACAAGTTGGCAATGTCCAGACAACACGAGCTCAAGCATCCCCATGTGCATGTCGGGGCACTATGGAATAAAATGGATAAAATCGCAAAAGAGAACGGATTGGTATTAAACACAGATAATGGCAAAATGCCGCAGTTGAAACTGCCTTCCGAATTTCCTTCGGAAATCAAAATTGAAACCAAAACTGGTCCCGACGGAACGCTGGTTGTGGCGAACACCACGTTTCTTCCCCAAGACACAGCTCTTGCGGACCAATTGGCATTGATGTCCCTCGCAACAAACCAGAGGATAAGGATTCTTCTGGAGGAGACTATTGCCATCGTTAAGAGCCGGAGAGTTGGATCTCATGGAGTCATTCCATCTGAGTGGTCAGATGTTGCAGCATCATCCACCAGCGCAGCTGGCACGGTCATTCCGGAAGGAGCACCTCGCAGTGGGTGGGAAAGTGCAGTTCCCCCAGGCACAAACCCAACTAATGGTAAGTTGCCACATATCTCTCTGTTGAAACTTGCTAATATTTGTAGACCCTTCGTCTGCAGCTGGCCGGCTTCCTACTCCGGTTTCCGAAGGCAACAAGACTCCGACAGGCACTGTCACTATGACGAATGAGTTGATAAAATCTCTCCGTGAAGCCGCAAATGTCGAGCGGAATTTCGAGGAAAAACGTCTGGCCAAGCGTCAAGGGCGCCCTGCAGACGGTACGGTTGCTGCTCGCAGCGGTTCTGCTGCTCCAGGAACACCTGGAACCGTGGCCCCAGAGCCCTCAGCGAAACCGCTTACCAAGAAAGAGAGAGAGAAGCAGGATAAGGGGAAGCAAAGCCTGGTTGATAGTCATGCTCAGGCAAATGCCACTACCGCGACATTCCTCTTTGGCGGCAAGAAGAAGAATAAGTATAGCTGGATGGATTCAGGTGGTGGTAGTGGGGCAAGTACACCCGGGCGAGCAAGTCTGCAAGCTCCAGGTACCCCTGGTGGCATTGGCGGAGGGGCGGTTGAGAAACAGAGGCTCACAGCGGATGGGAAGAATAGGATGGGCGGGTTTCGCGAAGACAAAGACGGGGGTCGCCTGGTGCAGCTCCGTGACTTCCTTACTGTATTGGAGAATGATGGGAGGGAGAAGAAGACACTGCAGCGCACTTATGCATGGTTGGAGGCACCAAAACCAAAGCCTACTGCGGCATAGGAGAGTGGGCGAACAGCCTCAAAGTGAGGTCTTAGCAAGGCGCTGCGGCTTTCTTCATTCTCATGATCCGAGAATTAGCTCAAAGAATATTCCGCTATGTATGTACATTACAAATAGACCAGCGCGAAGGGTCATCCTCAGATACGATTCTGATGGTTTAATATGAGATTTTGAAGTTACAATTCCACTTTTTTAAGCTGACAAGAGTGACACGCTGCTTGCTTTGCTTCGTAGGCTGATATATGTACCTGTGTAATAATCTGTTAAATGCTTGTCTTTCCCATTTGGGTTGGTACAGCCATTTCCGTTTAAGCCATTGGTGGTGGTAGATACGACGTCATACCGCACTCATAACCTTGGTGGGTATTCAGATAACAACGTTCAAGCAACACACTTCAACTACCGACAACTACTATAAAAAATGCCGGCTATGGATTCTGCTATTGCGAAGGCTCTGTCCCTTGACGAGCCCTTACCGGAAATGGAGGTGCTTGGTGGCTCTGGGTTTTCATCAACCTACAAGGTGACCAGCAAAGTGAATGGGGAGACGAAAACCTACTTTGTAAAGACGGGTGGCCCTGATTCAAAGGTCATGTTTGCTGGTAAGTCTGCTTGTCTAAGAAAGATATCCCTGGCGCCGAATAAAGCGTTATTTCCGGCTCTCATTTTGAGGGAACCGGCCAATTATGTCACATGCAATCTTTGAGACTTGCTGATCGTCGATGCTGCTTTTCATCATCCATCATGAAACTTTACTGAACTCTAAACAGGCGAGCACGAATCTCTAAATGCTATCCACGATGTAGTGCCGTCATTCTGCCCCCAGAGTTATGGTCACGGTGCCCTTTCCACTGGAGGCTACTTCCTGGCCACTGACTTCCTTAACCTGGGCTCCTCAAAAGCCAAGCCTTCCGGACTCTCATTCGCTCAGAAGCTAGAAAAGCTTCATGGCACGGCAGCTCCAGTCCCAGATGGCTATTCGAGTCCACAATTCGGCTTTGCAGTGCCAACGTGCTGTGGAAACACCGAGCAACCCAATGAATTTACAAGTTCTTGGAGCGACTTCTACGCAAACCAGCGCCTGAGGGCTATTTCTAAGGCCTGCGAAAAGGCTAATGGCAAGGACGTGGAACTCAGTAAGCTAATTGAGCAGACGGCATCCGTCGTCGTGCCCAGCTTGCTCAGAGACGGGCATCTCAAATCTCATTACGGGACTCCAATTGCGCCTGTTGTAGTTCACGGAGACCTGTGGAGCGGGAACCATGGCATAGGTAGCATCGGTGGCGGGCCCGCCGAGGAAGTTATCTATGATCCCAGCTCAGCATACGCGCACAGTGAGTTTGAGATGGGCATTATGAAGATGTTCGGTGGGTTCGGTGGTGTGCTGGAGGAATATCATGAGTTGAAGCCAAGAGATCTTCCGAGGGAGGAATACGATGATAGAGTGGAGTTGTACGAGCTGTGAGTATTTTCTAATCCCCACTTTATCCAGAAGTCCCCAGAGCTGATATGTAACAGATATCATCACCTCAACCACTATGCTATTTTCGGCGCAGGGTACAAGTCTCGTGCAGTCGCGATAATGGAGAGGTTGTGCAAGAAGTATGGGAAATAAACCCTTATCCCAATTCAGCCCTCTTGCAGAAGACTATGGATTGGACAACGAAGCAATTCACAGGTGAGCATGGCTACTGTCAATGGGGCGCGTGGTTAAAACATAGAACAAGAAGGGAGGCAGGAGCAGGATGAAAGTATGAAGCGTGAATCGACATTGTTTCATTCATCGGAGTATGACTCCACATAGGGGACCCGTAGGTTCCATGGCTAGCTTTTGCTTCTACATAGCAGCATTACACAAAGCACAATCATAATGATTTCAAAGCAGATAGCATGCCACCAAAAAAAAGTGTGGCCAAGTTGGTATTGATACCATCGTCCCATTCCCATCCACAACTCCTCGCTTTGAGCCAGCCATAACAGACCCATATATTAGAAAGACGAAAACATAGACTCCTCGTTTCATGGCAAATTGGCTTTGCTCCACTTCTTACACCTCGCAGCCCTGGGAGAAGAAGATACGTGCTGTCTTCTCGGAGTCATTTGATATGCTATATAAATTCCCTGGAGTATGAAGTCAGCAGCTGCGTCGATATATGCGTAGAACCAATATGGGAAGTCTCACCTCTCGGGACCTGCCACATCCCACCTTTACTAATTCCAAAGGGTTCATTATCGCCGACAGTGACGATTACCCTTCCGTAATGTACAAAGAATACCATCTGCATCTTTCTGGCGTTCTTCTCTTTCTTGACAGCGCCAGGAGGCAGGTCGACCATGCCGCATCCAAAAAAGGGCAATGTGAGGATCTTGGCAAACTTGACTTTAGAACCAGCGATTTCCCTGGTTATAATAGCAGCATTAGAGAAAGCAATTTCTTCCTCGACTTCAGCAGACTTTGACCCCGTTGGCTCCTCGGGGTTCCAAGCTTTAACATCACCATACATTCGCCCCGGTTCGGATTCCCATGGTTCAGCGGCTTCCTCCTCTTCATACTCTTCTTCTCGCTTGTGCGCTTTCGGACCCTTCTTCCTGCCCCTCTTCGACTTCTCCCCTTCTACATCATCATGGCGGATGACTTCCTTGATTGTCGGAAGAAGGAAGCTTGCATCGGCATCCGCAGTTTCGTCTTCGCCATACACTATTGTCTCATTCTTCCAGTAAGCAACTGGCTTAATAGAAGCCCTGCCAGATCGGGTTGTCGCAAAGTTTCCGAGTTCAGGTGTTTCGCGTCGAAGGATAAACAGCCCATTTTGCCTAGGCCTTGGTGGCCCACGTTGTATTTGCGCTGGCGAAGAATCGGTTGCTGGTTGTTTTTGTAATCTAGCCGTTTGCTTTGATTTAGCCTTGGAAGGCGCCTTTTGGTTTGCCTGCTTGGTCGAATTTTGAGGACCACGCTGCTTCTTTGCTGGCCGCTCGTCTTGATCTTCCTCAACATCCGCGTTTCTAGATGACTCGGGTTTGTTCTGCTTAGGCGGGCGTCCTCTCTTTTTAGTGGGTGGGGGTGTAGGTTCTGGCGGTGTCGGAGATCTTTCTGGCTCTGGGGAGGCCAATCCTTGGTCGTCATTTATAGGCTGGTAATCGTCTTCGATCTCACGCGGCGAACTGAGGTCGAATAGGCGGCTCCCCTGTACCGGTTCACGCTCTTCCTGGAAAGCAGGCTTCAGTGACCTTGTCGCTGGACTGCCGCCGCTGGGTCGTTTGGCCGGGCTAGACGATACAAGGTTCCTTTGCGAATTCCTTTTTGGCGAAACGGGGGCGAGTCTTTGTGGTGCATTTCCATCCATATCATCAGTTGAGAAGTCAAGCCGACGCGCAACCTGAGGTTGAGCCCTTACTCGAGATGGCGATACGACTGAGCCGCGTGTCGGAGACGATACCGGGCCCAGGGAAGGATGTCGCCTTGCCGGCGACTTCAGAAACGTTTTCACCGGAGATTTTGATCGCGGAGGCGGCATGCGCATGCTAACCCTCTTCCTTTCCGTGAGTACGGCGCTTGGCTCTGGGATTGTGCTTTGCCCCTCATCCATGTCCTCCTCGCTCGTCAAGGTCACATTTGCATTTTTCTTCATCGCGGACTTTCTAGTCGAGCTGGATATGGGCTGTAGTTTTGCGGGCGACGAGAATAGCTCGTCCATGGGTTCAATTCCATACTCGTCGCGGATTCCACTATCTGGAACGGTCAATCCGGTTTTCCTGTAAATCGTTAGTATATATTTATTTTAACGGTTGACATATTAAACTTGCCTCCCACGAACACCTGGTTCAAAATACATATTCTCCCGCGGTTTGTGTCGCGGCACAGCCGCCGTTCGTTTTGGAGGCATGGTGTTGGCGCGTCGTGATGCGCGTTGATTAAATACTGGCGGCGGTGATGTTGTGGAACGCGAGCTGGTGTTGATTCTTTTGTTGATATATTAACTTGAATAGCTAATAGCCTTTATGCGCCGTTCAATGCTGCCCACGACGGGATCGCCAGCGTCGTAATTGTGAACTGTAACTATTTGGCGGGGAGTGTTGTCGCATGTCATAAGTTCATAGCCGTTAATAACAATGGCCTCGACAGGGTCCTAAACCTCACATTTAAGGCACCATAAACAGAAGGACCCCACCAGTATAAAGACCTCAATTGAAATCCGCCATATAAGATAAAGCAGTGAAATCAAGAAGCGCAGATTAATACCTTTCAATTAAACCAAATCATTATCATAGCCTCTGATTTTGGTGTTAACTCCCGTTGTAAAGTTGTGATATGCGACTGGGCACCCGCATGGATCATGGCGAGGCTATCATGCAGCCTCATATAGCTTGTCGCGTCGCCCAAAAGCGCGTCACCCCCGGTTTTATATTAAAGTCCGCGGCGAGAGATTCAAGCATTCAATAAATATATTCAAAATCCACGCAGAACATATTCTACGACAGCATCCAATTATGGCCAACGAATCCCAAAATGAGACGGATATAGATATGGATAACGAGGCGCCCTCACAATCAACAATCTTCACACCTCCCTCGGTCATCCACTCTACACTTTTCTCAGGCGAATCATACACGCATTTCTCTCCAGTGCCTCCATCCCTTCTCCCAATAGCGCCCTCGACACCTGCCCCCGCGTCCTCATCTGCTCCAAAGGAACAATCGACGCCTGCCCCCTCATCCTCAACTCCACTACCCATACCACCTGCGGGACCACCATGTGCTCTCGGCGTTGACGAAGCAGGGCGGGGTCCCGTCCTCGGCCCCATGGTCTACGGCGCATTCTACCTCCCCATTCCACTCTCCACACCTCTCCTCTCAAAAACCCACCACTTCGACGACTCCAAAGTCCTCACCGCCGGCTTCCGCGCCCAGCTAATGGAGACCCTCTGCACGGCATCTGTCCCGCCAGCCCCCGCAACATCCCCCGACCCAAGCAGCCTCTACGACAACTGCGGCTGGGCCGTCTCGGTCCTCTCTGCACGAGCAATCTCGGCCAATATGATGCGACCCATGACGTACAACCTGAATGAGCAAGCTATGGACGCAACGATTCACCTCATCAAGACAGTCTACGAGATGGGCGTTAACGTGCGGGAAATATACATCGATACGATTGGCCAGCCTGGCCCGTACCAGAAGAAGCTCGAGCGCATATTCCCCACTGCGTCTATTACCGTGGCGAAGAAGGCGGATAGTTTGTATCCGTGTGTCAGCGCAGCGAGTGTGTGCGCGAAGGTCACCAGAGACAGGGCGCTAGAGGTACTATATGAGGCGTACGGCGGCGCCAACGAGGCGGCTGCAGGCAAAGAAGATACCACAATGGGTGACTCTGAGGATACTCCAGAGGAGGATGCCAAAGCTGTACCAGCGCCCGAAGCAGACTGGGGCTCCGGTTATCCGTCAGATGCTCGTTGTTCGACCTGGCTGAAGCGCAACATTGACCCTGTTTTTGGCTGGGGCCCTGAATGCCGCTTTTCCTGGTCGACGACCAAAGATTTGTTGGAGGATAACAAGTCTATGGCTGTCAATGTGGATTGGCCGGTAGAGGAGGATGAGGAGACACATCGGGTTACTGATTATTTCAGCACCGATAGTGGAAAAGACCAAAAGGCGGATGATGAACTTGGCAACTGGTTCGGCAGAAAGGCTGGTGTGGCCGCATTTTGAGAAGCTGATGCTGCCGGAGCGGCATAGATCAAGCTTTTGTTTATAGAAAGCTACTGTGCGTAACAGGAACTTATCTGGGTTACTGCGGCGTTTGGTGAGGGTGAACGGGCTCCCAATTTGGAGAATGTGTACGTCTGAACGACTGCACTGACGGCATTGGACTAAGGGATCGGGTTGGGGCGTTTAGGTTGGATATATATATGTACGGGTTTTGGGGCACGTCTGATCTCTGGCACGCAGTTCCGTGCGACATCCAACACTGGTGGGAAGTTGGTACAATAGTTGTATAAACAGGCATAAATAGCAGTACCCGGTATGAACCGGATGTCTCATCTATGTTAAAACATTTCCTATATCACGTCTCTAATCTACCCTGCCACCTCCCTACATACAAGTCCGCAGCTCGCCCCAGCCGCTCGCCCCCACCTCATCCATCATTACGTCGTACTTTCATGCCCCCTTATCCAAAAACTTTTACAAGTCCCTCTCCTCCTCACTATCATCCCCCTTCCCCCTCGCCATCCGCGCCTTCCTCCTCCCCCGGCTATCAAGCGACTGCAAGCTGATATTATCGCTATCCTCCTTGGACGAAGCCATGTTCAGCGCCTGCCTCCCCGCGTCATTCGACTCCAGGAAATCGCGCAGGCGCTCCTTGCCGATGTCGAGCGCTTGTTGCGCTGCCGCATTCGACATCTTGATGATGGGGCCCCAGAGATTGAGCGTGTACGTCACGTATGCGCCGACGCCGGCGAGGATGAGGAAGATGAAGTAGATCGGATTGCGGATGACTGCGGGTGCGTTAGT
>JPJU01002599.1:0-15779 GCA_000750735.1 Pseudogymnoascus sp. VKM F-4246
GGGGGCGGTTGTCAAAACGGTTGAGGTTTTTTTTTGTTTTTGGGGATGATTTGTATACGGGCGTGGTTGTTTGTGTGAGGATGGAATGCTGTCAGGCGGGAGATGAGCACACATACATAACATAACATCCACATACGTACGTACGTACGTAGACTATACACGCAGATACACTCATACACAGTACGTACGTACGTAGACCATATACGCACATACACACATACACAGTCAGGCATGGAAGGGTTACAGCACATGGACGTTGTTGGGCCTATTTATATACGGGCGTATGGCTGACGGTATTCTTAGAAGTCTTCCTGCTATTATCACGGTCCCACGGCAGATTCTAATTCTAAGTTGGGTTTTGGTGATTTCCCCAACGACATGACATGACATTACCGCCGTTCCCAGGTGTGACGTCTGATGGCAATTTGAGAGACACTGGCACCGTTCACCTCTGAAGTAGCACCGTTCAGCCGGTTGCTTGGTGACACGGTTCATTTCAAGTGCTCATACCCGTCCATTGTAGCACAAATATCAGTATACCATTTCAATACTTACTCTTGACTATCGAACTATAGCATGGTAGTCTATATTAGCATTGTAATGTTACAAGTTGGAGACTCTCCCATTGATTTTGTGCATACCAAATTGCACTGAGTACATACCAAATGTTGTACTGATCGCAGTGGGTAATTGTACCTCTCCCGCTATTTTATAGCGTTGCGGTACTTGTCCAGTACACTACTCTACATGCATTTCCAATACCACTTACTCGCTACTTGCTTCCGTGCACTACCCGACATTCCTAGAGGTAGATCATCAGCTTGCTTTTTTTGCTGCCTTGTCTTTCCCTTCAAAAGCTAAACAGAGCAATTTCTGTGCATCTGTGTGTATATATATACTCTGGATGTGCGCACGAGTCTACACTCCTCATTGTTGCCACTTGCCACTTCCTTCGACTTCCTTGCAGCTGCAGCTCGGTCGCATAGCATCTGCTGCACTGCCTTACACCCTGTCGCAAAGTGTGCCACTCACTCTCCGAGTGCTACCCTACAACAACGACCTTGTCTGTCCAGGTCCGCCAGGTAGAGAAGGGGGAGGAACTGGCGCCAATTTAAGAGCGCTGAAAGTGGAGGTATGAGATGATGCTTGATATGAGCCGATTAATGTGGAGCTTCTCCTGACTTCTGTTGACAGGACCCCAGTTCGGTATAGCTTTGGGAAAGCGAAGACAAAAAAGAGCACTCGACCAGAATCGCAATATACGACAGTGAGCCAGGACGACGGCAAAAACCTCAATATTTCCCTTATCGTCGCTCCTTCCTCTTTACCCCCGATCCCTCCTGTCATCTACCCCCCAGCCAACGCCCGTGCGTGCGCGAAATCTGCTATTCTGAAAAAGCACACACCATCAGCATCCACACCACACGGACCTTCCAACGAAGCTCCCCCCCGCACTAGCACTGGCCGCTGAGTGAACACCACCACTCCTTTTAACGACCCCTCTGCACAGCAGATCTATATAACGCGGGCGACTGCTCACATTGTCTCGGACCCCGAACACAAAAGAAGAAACATTATCTCTCTGCGCCTCGTGCTGATCCGTGTCGACCTGGACAGAACGAAGTCGGGTCGAACGGCAATACAGGTCCGTAGGGTACCTCCAGCATTATTGTTGGGCTCCACTGTGCAGATCACGCAAACCTCCGGCGCCCACCAGACGACGACGTGAGTAGATGCAAAGAGAGGCAACTAGTACGCCGCGCCGTGCACGATAAACTTTATATAAACAGACGGCGGGGGATTGTCCTTGGCTACGACACTACACATCATTGCATAGCGCCTTTCCTTGCGGACTCTTGAGGCCCACGAGATTTCTTTCGAGTTTCCTCTCGGCCATTCCTCGTGTCGCACCTGCCCCCTATATTTCACGAACCCAATTACCACGATGAAAGTGTCGCACTACCCGCATGACGACCCTACCGGACAAGGCGCACAATATAACATGTCTCCTCCCATGACCAACCCCAACTACCGCCCCGACGGTCCTCAGTACGCTCAGGGGCACCCAGAGCAACCCCACCTACAGCACTCCCCCACCGACCAGCATCAGTACGGCTACGGCTCGAACCCACATATCCAACCCCATCGCGCCAGCCAGAGCTCACAAGGACAAGGAGGTCAGGCAGATATGTTGGGCCGGGTCCCCACGCGCGGCCCCAATCCGTTGATGCCCCTCGATTCGCCTTCGAATCCCAATGGACCCGAGGGCGCACCGATCCTTCCGGCCGTGCAGCAGCAAGCCGAGCACCAACCGCCGAGTTATAGTATGATTGAGCTGGGAAGGAGATATACGTAGGTTTACCTTTGACTGGCGGTTTGCAGCTACGCCCATAGCGCGTCGTTGCGTTCCTCAGCCCCTCTCGCATAACCAGGGGCGCATTATTGAATGTATGCTGACTGTAGTGATATTATAGGCTCGAGGTTATGCAGCAGCCGAAACGCGCGCGGATGTGTGGCTTTGGAGACAAGGTAGGTGGTCGATGTCACCATTTGATTTATCACATCGCTAACTTTTCCAGGATCGCCGGCCAATTACCCCACCACCCTGCATAAGAGTTGTCATTACGGATGTGGCTACTGGGAATGAAATTGATACCAAGTAAGCGTCGTGAGAGCGTCCATCTCGTATACAGTTGCTAACCCGTTATAGCGATATTGATCATGGTTCTTTCGTCCTAACTGTTGACCTGTGGTCTGCTGATGGGAAGCACGAAGTCAATCTCGTCAAACACTCGTCGCAGTCCCCAGCAATCTCCTCCACTATCGCCGCGTCGTATGCTCAGACCCAGGCTGGTGAGCAACCGGCCTACTCTAACCAAATGCCCACGCCCACCGGCCCAGCCAGCATAGTCCGCGATCCTCAATACCCGTATCATCTCAATCAAGGGCAATACAACCCTTATCCTGGACAACCTCAGGTAAACGCATATGGCCACCCCCAGCAGCAATTCCAACAGGGGCCGCCACAAGGACAGTACGGCCAGCCCCAACAAGGCCAGTATGGTCAAGGTCAGGAGCGTCAAAACTACCACGCTGGAACAGCACCAGAGCCACCGAACCACCACATATACTACCACACTGGCGATGGCGTCCATGCCGTCGCCTCCAATGCACCGAGGCCAGCAGAGTAAGTCCCCCTACCCTCGTCCAATCACCACCCCGATCCCACATAAGCTAATCAACTACTCGGCAGTCTCATGTACGATCCATCCGTTGCCCCGCGCACACCTGCGCCACAGGGACACCAGGGACCGGGACCACATGGCATGCTCACTCGCAACCTGATCGGCAGTCTCGCAGCAAGCGCTTCCAAGCTCGCGGATCCCCACGACAAGATTGGCATCTGGTTTGTGTTGCAGGACATGAGTATCAGAACTGAGGGAAGCTTCCGGTATGTCTGACGATATCCAATCACTCTCCCTCCACTAACATGCGCAGTCTCCGGTTCTCTTTCACCAATGTCGGCGGCCCCTCCAAGACCCCCAACGGCAACCCCGCCAACCAGATGTCTGTCCTCAACACTGGCAAGGCGCCCGTGCTTGCATTGTGCTACAGTGATGTGTTTACAGTGTACTCGGCCAAGAAGTTCCCAGGTGTGGTAGAGAGCACGCCGCTCAGCAAGTGCTTTGCGACGCAGGGTGTTAAGATCCCGATCCGCAAGGATGGCGGGGGCAAGGCGGGTCAGGGTAGAGAGGACTATGATGAGGATTAGGTGGCATAAAAAGTTGTGGGGTAGGAGGAACTATTGAGAGTTCTAGAGTGGGGATATTGGGCAGGGACAGTTATTTATTCCATGGCGCTTGGTGGGGTCGGTACCTTTGCTGTTTTTTGTAAGGCGGTGGCTACATTGCAACGAAAACGGGATAGAACGAGGTCCGTGGCGGGGGGCTTTCTCTGGCATTTTTACGTGCGAGGATCTTCACGAATGAATGGATGGTGCTGTTTTTTCAGTAATTGTTCTTATTATGAGGTGGATTGGTGAGAGGAGTGGCATTTTTTGACTTCGAATAAATAAAGTAATAAATACCAATAAATATAATATATTATTATTCCCCAACCAAGCAGCTTCAAATTTATGAGCCAATGAATGAGTATATAGCAATGACCTGATGGAACAACAAATACCGACTAGCCTGAGTTTATTGTCAATCCATTGTCGACATTACTCTATATTCACCAAAAATATGATAATGATTCCATGTATCACGTGCCACTGACTCCCTGAAATCTTATTCCGAGCCAGTCCGGACAAACGTGACTTTTTTTCCAGCATTGACAATTACGTGCGCTCTGATTGGCCAACACACCTGACATAAGCTGCCATACCCATGGAACATTTCCCTTCCAGAGCTAGATACCACAACACCCGAGGTCCTGTGCCGAGCGAACAGCGACACACATCGCCAACGACATCATTCCGAATTCCTCTCCTGCAACCGTAGCCACGGGTTTCCTTTTGACGCCAACAATCGATTGTGCACCTCGGGGGCACTAGCGATAATTCCAATCGCTCACACGCGTTGATCCTCGCTCTCGCCAGCTCATTTCCTTACCCGGTCTCCCAATGGCTTCTCTCCGCTCCTCAGCACGCCTCGTGGCGTCGTCGCGCGCGGCCTTCAGGCCTGCGACTGCTATCCGCCCCTTCGCATCCGTCGCGTCTGCAACTACCAGCCCATCTACTGCCCCGAGCAGTGAGCCGGCGCCGCAGGCCCCGAGGACCAAGACCTTCCACATCTACAGATGGAACCCCGATGAGCCCTCGACCAAGCCCAAGATGCAGGCTTACACTCTGGACCTGAACAAGACGGGACCCATGATGCTCGATGCGCTCATCCGCATCAAGAACGAGGATGACCCGACACTCACTTTCCGCAGAAGCTGCAGAGAGGGAATTTGCGGTAGCTGCGCCATGAACATTGATGGTGTCAACACCCTGGCCTGCTTGTGTGAGTATAAGTCTTACAGCAGTTATATGCTGGAATAGAGTCGATTGGACATGTACTGACGCGATATATAGGCCGCATCCCGACCGATACCACCCAAGAGTCCAAGATCTACCCTCTCCCCCACACATACGTTGTCAAGGACATCGTACCGGATCTCACCCACTTCTACAAGCAGTACAAGTCCATCAAGCCATACCTCCAGCGCACAACCCCAGCCGAACACGTAAGCTTGTTTTATACCGTCCCCGTGGACTGAAACTAACGCAAAACAGGGCAAGGAGTACCTCCAAAGCGTGGAGGACCGCAAGAAGCTCGACGGTCTCTACGAGTGCATTCTCTGCGCGTGCTGCTCGACCTCCTGCCCCTCATACTGGTGGAACTCGGAGGAGTACCTCGGCCCCGCCGTCCTGCTCCAGTCCTACCGCTGGCTCGCCGACTCGCGTGACGAGAAGAAGATGGAGCGCAAGGCTGCGCTCGATAACTCCATGAGCGTCTACCGTTGCCACACCATCATGAACTGCTCGAGGACGTGCCCCAAGGGTTTGAACCCGGGTTTGGCGATTGCAGAGATCAAGAAGGAGTTGGCTTTTTAGATGGGGTGTGAGGAGGGGTGAAGGTTGTTACTTGCAGCGGGTTTTTTGAAGTGTGCTTGTTGGGCGGTGGGGGATTGGCTTTTGTGTAGAAATATAGGTGATAGTTTTACAGAGGAATGATATGCATCCATGTTATTGTAAGAGTCTTGTCGGAGCCAGCCTGCTCTATGTACGTTCATCACCCTGTCCACGTAATATATATACACTGCGCAATGGACCTAATTCAGACGCTGTGGATTTCTCAATCCAAATGAATAACCGCTGTGAAGACTACTGAAATATCAGCCCCCTCGGGTAAGCCTATACAGATTAGCATATATCCATCATGTCCAGAGAAGAATCCCTACCCTCCATCCTTCTCCAACTTCAGCGGCGTAAAACTGCTGGCCCCAATCTTCGGCTTCACCGCTGGTGTCGACTTCTCATCGTCATCCCCGCCACATCCACAGTCGTAGAAATCCCCAATCTTGGAGCAGTCAAACAGCTCCTTCTTCAGCCGAGCGTTCACCTCGTTATGCACATGGCACGCCCACGTCGCTGCGCTGGACCGAGACCGCACCTGCGGCGGATACTTTTCTAATAAGAGCTGGAAATGCCGTGCGCATTCACCGCATGGGTATAATCGAGCAAAGAGGTAGACAAAAGACTTGAGTGACGTGCTGTCCTCTTCCGTCGGCTCGTCCGGGAATTTCGCCATCATCGTGTGGAGCAGCTTCCAGGCTGCGTTGCCCAATTCAGCTCTGTAGACTGGTTAGTTGCTGAGATTAGAGTGGTGAGCCAGTGTCTCACTTTATTGTCGCATTCTCGAGTTTTGGCGCAGTTGCGACGCCGTGCAGTACGCTGTCGCTGGGGGCGACCCTTGTATCAAACGCCGAATCTCGTTTGCCACCGGTTGAGAGGAGAAAGGAAAAGACAGTGAATGCCACGATGGCGATGAATGCCAGCGTCACATGTCGCCGCGGAGGCATTTCATAAATTTGGACCTTGCAGATGTTGTGAGTCGATATGAGCCATGACACATCTTCCTATGGTGTCTAGCCCAGTCTGAAACTGGGGATGGCAATGGCGTCGCTAGCCTCGTTCGGTAGCCTCGCAGCCTCGCCACAAATCAACACCGCCCAGTTCGAACTTCTACCCCACGTTTGACTCATCGTCTTCATTTAAAATAGCGATCAGGCAGTCTCTTGCTCTGCATCTGAGATCATTCTGCTCGTACTGACAAGCGGTTTGTCTTACTAATATTCTCTTTTGCATTGATTGTTTTTTAAAAAAGTTTGAAGTCGCCATATTTGGAAGGCGCAAGTTTATTTCGTTATACACCGTTCGCCACCGCTCGATACAATAGACCCTCACGAGACAACTTCGAAAACGGAAATCACGAAAGTGGCGAGTGCGATTACTGCTACACATACAGATAGAGAAGAAAGAATGTCGACACCTAGCGCACCGCCCGCACCAGGCGCAGGCGGCCGAGGAGGAAGACACCGACATTATAGACGGCCACGACGAGGAGGCGCACAGAACGGCACTGCTCCTGCCCCGGGAGCTCCACAAGCCACCCAGACACAACCAGCTCAAGGAAATGCACCCGCTGTTCCTCCAGCTCCAGGGGCGCCACAGGCAGCTCCAGGGCCGAATCCGAATCCAAACCGAAGGAACAATGGGCAGTCAAATCGAGGCAGGGGCGGAAGGCAGGGCCAACGAGGAGGAGCGCCCAGGCATGTAATGGGAGGCGCAGGCGGAAGAGCGTTTGGCGGGCAGCTCACATCGGCAGGAGGAGCCCATACAGACGGCAGCTCAGCACCTGCATCGCTGCAGGCCGACGCACCGGCGTTTACACCAGGCCAGACGGTAGTCCCACGAAGCTCTACCACCCACAACCACCCCCCACCGAATATCGGGAGGCAGCGACGGTTTTCGAAGTCGCAAGCTGCGGATATTGCAACGCGAACGCACGAAGATATCCTACACGGCTTATACGAATGCCCAATCTGCACCAGCGAAGTGCTCAAAAACTCAAAGGTGTGGTCGTGCAAGACTTGCTGGACCGTTTTCCACTTGTCTTGCGTAAAGAAGTGGGCGAAGAATGAGGGGTCTACGCAACAGAACCGCCAGCAACTACAGGATGGAGAGCTGCCACCGGCAAGACAATGGAGATGTCCTGGGTGCAACCTGCCCAAGGATGATTTGCCAGAGTCGTATACGTGCTGGTGTGCGAAGGATGTGGACCCAAAGGCAATTCCCGGACTGCCACCACATTCATGTGGACAGACCTGCGGGAAACCTCGAGCGCCGCGGAATTGCCCGCATCCTTGTGATCTGATGTGCCATGCTGGACCATGCCCACCATGTCCTCATATGGGACCCATTCAGGCTTGCTTTTGTGGGAAGGAGGAGGTTAGCAAGAGGTGTATCGATACCCATTACGAAAGTGGCTGGAGCTGCGGCAAGAAGTGTGGTGATATGATGCCTTGCGGCGAGCACGAGTGCGAGAAGGGTTGCCACGAAGGGCTCTGCGGAAGCTGCGAGGTTCTCGTCGAATCACGCTGCTATTGCGGAAAGGTTGAGAAGATGGTGCCTTGTTCGGATAGAGGCGACGAGAAGGACAGCAGCATTGTGAAGGAGGACAACGAGGTGGATAGCTGGACCGGCTCCTTCGAATGCGGGAACGTTTGCAAACGTGCCTATGACTGCGGACGCCATTTCTGCGAGAAGAGCTGCCATGAGCAAACTGCCGATGTTCCGCACTGTCCGCTGTCGCCGGATGTCATTACCCACTGCCCTTGTGGAAAGAGTACTCTTAAGGACCTGGACTGCACGAGAACTTCCTGCGAAGAGCCCGTTCCGCATTGCCAGAAGCTGTGCCTAAAACAGCTGTCTTGCGGACATGAATGTCAGCAGAAATGCCACGAAGGAGAGTGCATGCCCTGTCTCAAGGTCGTGCCCATCACCTGCCGATGTGGGCGAACGACATCGTCGACTATCTGCCATCAAGGCAAGGAGACTCCTCCGCAGTGCATGAGGATTTGCAAGACAGCCCTCAACTGTGGACGTCACGAGTGCGGAGAGCACTGCTGTCCTGGTGAAAAGCCTGCCGCCGAACGAATTGCGGCGAAGCGAAAGCAGAAAGTATCTCGTGGGACAACAGAAGACTTTGAGGCGGAGCACATATGTACGAGAGTTTGCGGGAGAGATTTAAAATGTGGGAACCCAGAGCATACTTGCCAAGAGCTCTGTCACCGTGGAGCATGCGGCGCCTGTAGGGAAGCCATCTTTGACGAGATCTCCTGCAACTGCGGCCGGACTGTGCTTCACCCACCGCTCCCATGTGGGACGCAGCCGCCTCCCTGTCCACACCAATGCAATAGGCGCACGGCATGTGGCCACCCCGCAGTCAACCATCAATGCCACGGCGATGGGGAGTCCTGCCCCAAGTGCCCATACCTTGTGCAGAAAACATGCATGTGCGGCAAGAAGATTCTTAAAAACCAGCCGTGCTGGTCCACCCAGATCTCCTGTGGACAGACTTGCGGGCACCGTCTTCGTTGCGGTATTCACTCGTGCCAGAAGCCATGCCATCGCGCTGGCGACTGCGAGGATGCTCTACTCACCCAATGCCCCCATGTCTGCGGCAAGACGAAGACCAATCCCGGTTGCGGCCACGCCTGCCTCGAGCCCTGCCACGCGCCATATCCGTGTAAAGAAGACAAACCGTGCCAGGCCAAGGTTATCATAACATGTGCCTGCCAGCACCTCAAGCAGGAAGTGCGTTGTCTAGCCACCAAGGCAACACCAGTGACCGAACGCAAGACACTGGCCTGCGACGACGAATGTCTCCGACTTCAGCGAAATGCCAAGCTTGCTGCAGCCCTCAATATCCCATCCGATCACACAGATGACCATATTCCCTACTCTACGGTCACTCTCGATTACTTTAAGGGGAGCCCAAAGTGGTGTCAGACGCAGGAACGCGAGTTCCGCGTGTTTGCTGCCGATCCAACTGCTAAACAGTTCCGATTCAAGCCAATGCCGGCCGCGCAACGTGCATTCCTGCACTCTCTCGCCGAAGACTTTGCCATTGACACCGAATCAGTCGACCCGGAGCCCCACCGACATGTGGTTCTCTTCAAGGCACCACGCTTTGTTAGCGCGCCAATGAAGACACTCAGCCAGTGTCTGAAGCTTCGCCCTGTCGTCGAGGCGCCCAAGAATGCTCCAGCAACCACGGGCGTTCCGTTCAATGCGCTGCTTCTCGCCAACCCGCGTTTCGCACTGACCCTCGATGAGCTCCGCGCAGCTGTTGCATCTGATCCGGCAACTGCGCAGATCGCAGGGTGGACGATAGAGTTCCTTCCCAGTGAAGAGATTGTGGTACATGCCAGTCTTGCAGATGGCGTAGATGAGGCAACCCTACTGCGCCTCAAGCCTGCAGTCACAAAGGTGGTGCTCGAGAAAGAGCTGGCGGGCGCCGTGGCACTATGCGCTGTGGATGCGAGCTTGAACGTTGCGAGGAGAGAGGATACCGGTGCTGCGGGCGGGTGGAGCCAGGTTGTCAAGGGAGCGCCTGTGAAGAAGAGAGTCGTTGATGAGTGGGCCAAGAGTGGCAAGAATTCGTTTACGGTTCTTGGGAATAAGGCGGCAGCGAAGAAGAAGGAGAAGGGGAAGGAGAGAGAGAGGCAAGAGAGCGTTGTAGAGAACTGGGAGGATGCAGTTGGAGCGTGGGAGGAGAGTGCCGATGGGGCTGCGGCAGAGGCAGTAGCTGGTCCAGTTGAAAGTGAGGCTGCGGTTGAGAGTGTACCAGAAGAAGCGCCGGCTCCAGCCAGTGACTGAGTGAAAGATGGATGTGGGGAAGTAGTAGTTGTATTGAATATCATTTTAAACCTTGCTGTCATGTGTTTGTGACATGGATCATTAAATTGTAACAGTGCCTGTGGCATATTTGACGTCTATATGACAGTTATAATTACAGCTCGCCCTGGATATCTCTAGGCCTACGACCTCAACGGTAGAATATGCTGTGACAGACAGCCTCTCCTGCAAAGCGGGCATTCCGGCTTCTCCCTCACCCAGTCTCCAATACATGTCCAGCAAAATACATGTCCACACTGCGTCGCACTCGGGTCCTTCATTTCCTCTAAACATAATGTACAGCGCCGTTGCTGAGCGCCCTTAATCCACGCCATCACATCATCACCTTTAAGCTCTATCCTCGGGACGCTGAGGACCGGGGTATGCATTGCCCTCTCAATATTTATGGTGGACCCTGCGCCAGTGGAGGCATCTAGCAGCAGCTCGTTGCTAGACGTGAACGAATTCTCGTTGAGGGAAAGTTCGACCCCGTTGTCGATGAGGGCTGTGCTGCCGGGGTGGGAGTTGGCGCTGTGGGCTGGTTGGGAGAATTCGGCAACCGTCGAATGCAAGTGTATCCAGCTCTGGACGGCGATCTGGAGGACAAGGAGTACACCGAGGACTTCGTAGCCAATGCGGGCTTCCGACTCGCCGATTTTCTTGGTGAAGATGTAGCGCAGGCCCCAGAGGCGCTTGGAAAGCTGGTAGTATGAGCCGGTGAAGTAGAAGACTGTGAGGGTGGCGGCGTGGATGGGTGACGGAGAAGTGATTGCAGCGAGATGCCGTAGGATGTATGACTGGAACTTGTAGGATCGTGAGGATTGCTGCTGGTCCTTTGACAGGCGGCGTAGGTTGCGCTCGAGCTTGGAGCGGATCCGCGCGCGGAATGTAGGTAGGAGGCGGTTGAGGGAGTATGGGAGGAGGATGGCGGTTAGGATGTAGCCAGCTCGCCGGGTTATGCTGGGTAACTTGAGGGTGTCGTCTTCGATCTGGATGATATCGCAGTACTCCTCGCCCAGCGTGCGGTTGCCGATGAGGGTTGTGAGGGCGAGGTATGAGAGGTCGGCAAAGGTGCTTGCCTCGGCCGTCCACTTGTGGAGGAAGCGTGCGCCGTAGAGTTGTCGTAGGATATCGGAGATATGGTTCATGAGTACGCCTTCAAAGTATGCATCCTTCTGATGCGAGCGAATTATATCTGGCGCAGCGGCGAAAGGGTAGTTAAAGGACGTGGAGGGCGCGGACGCAGCTGGGCGAGGCGTCTTTGACACATGGTCGGACATGATGGGTCGAAAGGCGTAGAGCCCTTCAAGAGATATTTGAGCCAATTATCGAGGTCGCCAGGTGTTGTATATCATAAACTGTACGCTGTGACGGTAGGCGACGGTCTGGTTCGAGAGGGTTGGTGAGAAATGAAGCTGCGGCTTTGTAAAGTCGATCATGAATATGACGGATATGAAGCCGAGGCTGGACGCTGGCTGTGGTGGGGATCACTTCCCGGCACTTATCAATTGGCGCCTTTCCTATCTGGGGGTCTTGGCAGCTTTTATCAATGTTCCATGTGTCAAGACTGACACGCGGTCAACCCAACGTTTAATTGTTTAATTGTTTTAATAAATTATTTGTTCGCAAACTCGACAACCTCGACCGCTGGATATATCTTTAGGGATTGGAATTATTTCACTGGCCTCGATGCTTATTATTTCACAACGCTACCATGGATGGAGACCCCTCTGTTGAGCCACAGCTCGACTCGTTCAGTCGGACGCTGCCGCTGCCATACAGATGTGCCCTCATAATTGTTGCTGGTACGCGCTTCACCTGTGCCATTGTTATTATCTGGCTAACATCTTCTAGCGGTCTGGGCCTGGGGCGCCAACCTGCAGTACTTGTCCTTCCTTAAAATCGTAAGTTGCATCCGACCCCGTTGAGTGGCCTCTTGACTGACCTCGCAGGATGTCCCCGCCCTCATCAGATATCCCGGGCGACAATCATTGACCGAAGCCACGCATCACCTCTCCACATACCGTCTGGCGACCATTCTGTCGGGCTCCCTCGGCCTGTCACTGGTTACGTTCTGGGTCTTCTCCCACCGCAATGCGGAGCTCGTCATCTTCTACGACTGGATGCCAATGACCTACCTGCTCTTCCTCGCCGTCCTCTTCATTCTCCCATTACGATACCACTCCACAACAGGGCGATACCACTTCCTCAAGACCCTGCGGCGCGTCGCTGTAGGCGGAATTGCTGAAGCTAAAGATGGCAAATTCGGCGATATCCTCCTCGCCGATGTGCTCACCTCCTATTCCAAGATCCTCGCAGACCTCTTCATATCAGTCTGCATGTTCCTGACCACCAACGGATCAGCGACGGAGAAGCCCGACCGCGGCTGCGGTGGACGCTTCCTGGTGCCGCTCATCATTGCGATCCCAAGCGCCATCCGACTCCGACAGTGTCTGATCGAGTACAGACGCGTGCAAGACGCCAACCACCGCACAACGAGCCTCGTTTCTACTGGCTCAGGAGGCGTGCATCTGGCCAACGCGCTGAAATATGCCACGGCCTTCCCCGTCATCATCCTGAGCGCCATGCAGCGGAGTAGCTCCGATGCATCCACCGAAGCTACTGCTGCTGAGACGTCGCTATACCGACTGTGGCTCCTGGCTGTGATTGTCAACTCGCTCTACTCATTCTACTGGGATGTAGCGAATGATTGGGACCTCACTCTCCTTTCGCCCGCGCGCTCCAACCCAGAGCATCCGTTTGGCTTACGGCGCAAGATGGTCTTCCGGGCAAGCGAAATCTACTACGCAGCTATAGCTCTCGACTTCCTCCTCCGAATCACCTGGACGCTGAAGCTGAGCCCCCACCTGGACCAATTCAACGACTGGGAAGGCGGAATCTTCTGTATCCAGGCACTCGAGGTATTTAGACGCTGGATCTGGATATTCTTCCGTGTTGAGACAGAGTGGGTGAGGAATACGAGCACAGGGTTGGGCCAGGATGACATTCTCCTCGGGGACTACTCCTCGAGTGGGAAGGATGATGACGATTGAACATATGTGAACTGATATACGGGGCGGTTACATGCCAGGCGTCTGGCGCAATAGACTAGGATCTCTCCGTGCACATAGAAAGCAAGTGTATAGTAAGGTGTAGGTGATAGGCAGAATAATATCAATACTATATATGACAAGTACAGACGCCCCCAAACCGACCGTGGATATCGCTCCGTAGCCAGACGGAGTTGCCCCTGAACACACCATGCGTTGCATCCGACGCCAGGGAACATCTTGGTATCTATCTTCCATGCCAACGAAATGCATCCACAGAACAACGCCACACCCCCCTCCAATGTCCATATGCCAACCGCGTTGCCCTGAGTGCCAGACTCTCTCCCTCAACGCAAACACGCGGATGCAAATACAAAATGTGGAAGAAAACACTCGTAATTATTAACGGAGGTGCCGAGCGCACGCTCCAATGCGTTGATAACCCAACCCACTCGCACGAATCGTGACGATAACAGTACTAAAGAGATGTATACACAAGAATCAAAATTTTCGATCGATCGGTCGGCCGTGGCATGCTTTCGCTCGTCCATTCGAAATCTTAGGGATCCTAGAAAAACAAGACTATCTCTCCGCGATCGTTCTTCCGCATCCTCAAGCTCTTCCACAGCTCCTTCTCTTCTGCGACCTTGCCATTTCCGCCGCTGGATGCCCTCATGCGATGATACCTCTTCAATGCTTTGTTCATGCTGACGCCACGCTCGCTCTCTGGGCCCTTGCTCACGAATCCGAGGAGCATCCCTGCCAGTTCATCTGAGCCTTCAGACGGCTTGAACACCACCATTTGGCCTGGGTCCTGCGATGCATCGGCAGACTTGTACTCGATCATCTTCTGGTCCGCATCCCTGCGCTTGGTACGCGACTGTTTCCTTGGACGGTCCTCGTCGTGCTTGCGCTCCTTCTTCTCCTTGTGCTCTTTACTGCTCTTCCGCGACGTTTTCCTGGTGGTGGTAATCATCTGCATGATGGCGGTGCTGAATCCGCCCTCGTTGTGGTGCTTCTTGGTCTCCTTGGTGCGCTTGGAGCGCTTGAGTGGGCTGCCGGGCGACGCCTCGACATTGTCACCCGAGTAGTCTGGGCTGGGTGGGAAAGCACCCTCGCGCGCCATCATCTTTTGGAGGCCGCCGGTGAGGCCCGAGTGTAGTACCGGTGGTGCGTCGGTCATCTCGAGGTCGCGGTCAACGGATGAGTTTGCCGAGGTATCGACATGGAGACGCTTTCGCTTCTTGTCGGACTTGGAGACGGAGTTGAGTCCCTTGTCCTTCTTGGACTTGCGTTCTTTCGGTGCTGGTGTGCGGAGGTCAGTTGGTACTGGGCCACTGCCATACTGGACGAGAGCTTCCGAGTTGTCATCCTCAACCTGGCTGAAACGAACGACGGCTCCGGAGCCGTTGGCGTATGCCGGACTTGGGGTCGGAGGCGCAGCGTCTTCAAGGCGGCGCTGCTCTACACTGGCGAGATGGATGGTCGATGGGTTGGGAGTCTCCGCGCCAACGTAGAAATCGAAGACATTTACTGGATCTTGCTGCTCAAAGTCTGGTGCGGCTGATGGTGGCATCGGGGCCTCGGGGGGCGCATCCACGATGGCGATGTGGGTGTTGTGGCTGTCGGTCTCGGGGGCGTCCTCGATATACGCCTTTTTAGGGCCATTGTTATTATTCTTTCCCTTCTTCTCCTTCTCGGGTCTGTAGAGCGCGCCTTGGTACTTTTGGGCTTCGGAGATGCAGCTCTGCGAGGGGGGTCAGCAAACGCGATGGGGGTTGGGCACGGGTAAACAACGCACAGTATGGCTGCGATACTCGGTGCCCCAGAAGTGCACCATGCAGTCGAGACATGTAAATGAAGCGCCTCGGCACTGGTTCATATGAGAGTCGAGTTTCTTCTTGGTGAGGACATCGCCGCAACCCTGTAGGCGCAATTAGTTAAGGCCATAAAGTGAGGCCCAGGATAGAGGAAAGGGCCTGCTGGGGGGTTGAGTGGGGTCTGTGTGTACGTACCTCGCATGAAAACGAGACCATGTTCGCGTGAGCGGTGTAACAGAGTGGACTTTTATATGATGAATATCTCTATGGAAGATGTCGGATGCCGCGAAGAAGGATGGGTTGTGGGGTTGGTTGGAGGTTTGGCGTGGAGGAAGGAGGAGCGGTGAGGGCTGAAGTCGGAAAGTTGTTGTTGTTGATGAAATTGGTGCGTGTGTGTCTCTTGTTGGATAAGATGTTAAAGTAGTAGTGTAATGTATGTTTGCGACAAGTATATATTTGGGG
>JPJU01002600.1:0-10808 GCA_000750735.1 Pseudogymnoascus sp. VKM F-4246
CCGGTGCCGCGAGCAAGATGGGTGGAAGCGGTGCGGCTGCTGCCGTTGTCGCTGTTGCTGCCATGCTTTTGTAAGCCTGTTAAGTCTAGGCTTGCATGGGATGTTCAGTTGAGTGGGTGAACCCCTCGAGGCCACGCGCGCTATTACGCGCATGTGTTCTTGTGGGCGAACTCGGGGACGAAAAGGGTGGAGGATGTTAATTTACGAGGTGGGAAGAGAGAGCACCTATCGATAAATTGGATAATTTTTTCGGGAGGGGGAAAGCTCGAGGAGATGGGGATGGGATGGCCAACATACGGGCACTGTGTGTGCGGATGGGCTGAGTGGGTGGTTGTATTTATCGATGGATGGGGTTATTTAGATTGGGGGGGGGATATAGATGCGTGATATTTTCTTTAATATCTTTTCTTACTACCTTATATTTTGGCCCCAAACTTGCGTGTGTATTTTGAATTGGTGATGTGAGATTGTGTGATCTTCTGTCAACAGCCTCTTAACCCCGGATTTACCTCGCATCTACATACCAGAGCTCTCCAGACTCCCCAGGCTCCCCCAGAAAAACTCAACTCCCACCCACCCATCCATAGATAGCTCAAGCTGCGTTTCATTCCGCATCCGTAAAGCAACCTAGCCAAGTCACCACTCACAGCACACCCTACCTTCCCCGATCCCGCGGCCCGCAAACCCTAAAACAGCGATAGGTGTGCACAGACAGCCGTGTGTGTTGTGTGCTACTGCTGCAGGTTGTCGTCATCGTCGTCGACTTGTGTCGACATTTTGTTTTGACCGAGGCAGAGGTGAGGTGTTTTGGCTGTCTGGTATTCTTTCTTGTGGAGCGTGAAAATGTGATTTTGGTGGCTTGGTGGCTTGGTGATGTGAACGGCTGGATGGATGATGGATGAGGGGTTGGAAGACGGGACGGCTGGCTGGACGGCTGGATGGATGATCTATAGCCCCGAAGGAAGGTGAGGGGGAGGGATTGAGAAGAGCGAGTGAGCAGGGTATGGGATATGGATATTCGATTATGACAATAAGCAGCGTGGGGCGTGGGTTTAGTTGTGGTGTTTTTATCAACGCGTTGAAGGTTACATTGGACCCGCGGATGAACTTGGACATCACTCACTTGCTCAGCTTTGAGCCCTCTCTTGAAGAACGAGTCGACGCCTCATTGTTCAGTTTGGAATTGGAATTTACATGATTTGGCAGCACTCGTCGTTGATAGGAATAGCTCCATGTTTACAATAACAAACTCCTCAAAATGATCTTCATATAACACCCCATAATACAAAGCCAAGTAATATCTGCATTATGCTCTCTCACTATCGTACCGCCGCCATCTATGCTTCAGGCAAAAAAACTCAAAGAAATAGTAATACAGACGCCCAAATTACACCCCCCCTGCGTCTAATTCTCCTCTTCCTCCTCCTCGTCCGAGAAGTATTCGAACTCGTTGGGCACGGCAGCTTCCTCTCCACCCTCTCCATCTTCATCCACGGCTGTTAATACACCTGCTCCGGCTGCCGCACCTGCCCCAGACAATGCACCAGCAGCCTCGCCTTGTGCGTCGGCAAGGCGGCGCAAGCTGAACGACTCCTGCCTGAGGTCCTCAAGCGTTGGCAGTGCGGCGGCGCGTTCAACCGAGGCCTTCTTCATCTTCTCCTCAATCAGAGACTTGGGCTCCTCAGGCTGGCTGTCTAGGAGCATAATCACACCTCCAGTTGGCTATAACAGCGTTAGTATGCGTCTGCCTAAAATGGTTGTAAATCAACATACCTTCTTGACTGGCTTGTATCGCCCAGCTGGGAAGCTGATAAACTTCAACTGGGCAGGAAGGACACGTGACATGTTCTCGATATCGTATCCGACCTTCTCCTTCTCCGCCTTCTTCTTGGGTGTGCCTTGAGCACCGGCCACCTTATCCTCCTCTCCTTCCTTCTTTCCGCCTTCCTTGGATTCCTCGTCGACCTCCATCTTCTCGGCGTCTGGTGCAGAAACCTTGGGTGTGGTGGGCGTCTGGTCGATATCCATGCTCTCGTGGCGCTGAGCACGCTCCTTCTTCTGGGCACGGCGTCTAGCCTGTGCAGTGGTGGAGAGGACTGCGGTGGCGATGAGAGTAGGCGCCTCATCAGTCTTAACCTCTTGCTCAGGAGGGTAGTCAAACAGACTTGGGCGAGTGGCGCTGTGGAACTTGAAGTTGGGGATCTCAAGGTCGTGGTCGAGTCCGATCATCGAGGTTGGCGTGAAACTGAGGGAGAGGAAGTGGGTGAATGGGAACCAGTACCAGTATTGCGTGAATACTGCCATGCCAACGATACCTGGCATGTTGAGGTTGCCGCTCTGTGTTTGCAGACCGATGGTGCAGTTCCTGCCACCCGCGTCAATGATGCCCAAGGCGAGAGAGCATCCGAACTTGGTCATGGCATCCTCGTGTCTGTCGCCAACAATCTTCTTCAACGTCTTTCGAATAGCGGCAACCTTGGGGTTCATGGCCTCATTTTGCTGAACCATAATCATGGCCAGCGCGATGAGGGCTCCTTGCCTAACGAAGTCGGTGGGATCCTTCATCATGGGTTCCAGCAGGTCAACTGCCTCATCCAAGCCGGTGCCCGCGCACGAGATACCAAGAGCCATTGCCGCACCGTAGCGAACGTGTGGGTTGTACGACTCGGACAAAAGCTCGACCATGCGTGGAACGCTGCTTGGCTTGCGGAAAAGGATGAATCCCAAGCTCATGACAGCAATACGCCTGACGTCGTCGTTGACGTCGCTGACGGCGACATGGAGCAACTTGCGGACAGCCTTGTTGCTTCCTGTGCCACAGTACGCCATGGCAACAGTCATGATTCCACCGTAACGAAGAGTCGGATCTGCTTCGTTGAGGAGGCCCTCGATCAGCTCGTCGGCACCCTCTTGGCGTCCAAACATGATAAGAGCCATGCCCATGGCTACACCGCGAACAATCTTCTCGTGCTGCGTGTCGTGCGCGTACTGGATCATATCCTCGAGCGCCTTGATGTTCCCAGTACCCAGCATAATCAGTCCCATAGCAAGACCGACAGCCTCACCGTTGAGCGCAGAGTCGGTGTAAAGGATGCTCTTGAGATTCTCGTAAATCTCTTCCGATCCCGTAGCCATGCCAGCAAGACCAAGACCAAGGGCACCACCGTGCTGCACGACCTCCTCCTGGGTGTCGTTGAATGACTGGCGGAGATAGTCGAGCGCCTCCGCACCATGGTTTGCGTATATCAAACCATACGCGTAAAGCGCACCACCCTGGCTGAAGATTGATCCTCCGACGGAGGAAGGACGGGGAAGATATGGCTCGAGGAGCTTCCGGCACTGGCTCAGGTTACCCTTGTGGATGACACCCAGCGCAGCAGTGGCGGAGAACTTTGACCAGTTGACCGCCTTGCCGAGCCACTCCAGGTTGTCCCTGAAGAACTGGTCGTTGGTGGTGCCCTGGTTCATAAAGGCATTGCAGAAGGTCACTGCGGTGTGGAATATCGAGTTCCTTCCCTCCAGGCTGTCCCGCACCTTGTTGAGGATGCTGATGTCGGTGTGGTTGTTTCGGTAGAGGAACTCCAAGTTCAGCTTGATGCTCTTCGAGCCGTCGAGAATAGACCTGATGTTTGTGAAGATCTGGATCTGCTCGGGGGAGAAGTTGTCGGTGTTGGAGGTGTCTTTGTTCTCTCCCAACAGTGGTTCGCTTTCTCCTTCCGCAACAGGCTCCTCGGCCTTTTTCTCCACTGGCAGAGCCTTTTGTACATTTGCCAAAAACTCTTGTGTGCCGTTATCGTATAGATCAAAGGCAATTTGATATGCCACTGCCCGAGAAGAGTCATCTCCCTTCTCAACCAACTTCCGGAGCATCGAAGAGGCTTCTCCATCCAAGTTGAGGTAGACGACGCACTTTGCGATTGCGAAAAAGTCGGGTGTCGGTATATCGTTTAATAAATCGAGAATCATCTTCAAGATCTCCGTTCGCAAGGCCCTCTCCTGGACAACATCCATGCAGATGTTTAGGACGTACTCCATCAGTTCCTCGGTAGGTCCAGAACCGTTGTCTGCTGACTTTCCTGCCTTCTTCTCATCATCGCTTGCACGCTTAATTACCCTTCGCAGGACTTCCAAGTTGCGGGCTTCAATTGCTATCCCGACCACTTGTCTGTATCGTCCCTCGCGCAGGCAGCTCTCAAACAACCTCTCGATGACGTTCTCAAGGGCGACTTGAGTCTTGCGGTCCGCCACAGATAATGACAGAGAGCCAGTGCTGATGGTTGGATAATCGGCGGAAATATCGGTGGATTGGCGAGATAGCAGCGACTTGGATGGCAGAGTTGACTGTGAGAATGGAGTTGTTGGGGAAGAGAGGGCACCCGACACGTTGCTGTCGCCAGCGGTATTCGCAAATGATGTCGCAAGAGTAGGAATACCGCTGGTGCCGGCATCCGATGCACGTGGACGATGTGATGCTGAGAGGGCAATGTACTGATCCACGCACTTGGAGATGATGGTCTCTTCGAATTCGCCCCCGTTGTCGAGTTTGAAGAGGTCCCCGGCACCTAGAGCAAACGCCATGCTCTCATTGTATTCTTGTAAATGGTAGTAGACCTTTGCCAGCACAAGTGCCGCAAGTCGGCGCTCCGGGAATGTGTCGTCTTCATAGAGGGCCTCGCTGTAAACGCCGGGTTGTCAGTACACAAGGCCCCAGGTATGGGGGTATCGAGCCGCCGATGGGGTCTCAAAACTGCAGTTGCAACTCACATCTGACCGACAGATCCTGCTACCTCTGTCCATAGAGTATCGATATCATCGTTCAAGGTCTGAAGGGCGAAGATCTTGAGCTCGGGTTCCTCGTCGGAAAGGAACCCGAGGACGCCTGTGGCCGACACGAGCCCGGGCATATCGACGGTTTATTTATGTTGTTAAAAGGAGTGGGAGTTGTATTTGATGCGCACAATTGTGAATGGGTATATTGAGATGTTGAGGGGCGGGAGTGGTTGATGGCGATGGAATGGGTTTGTTGATTACACACACGATGATGCCTGAGCCTCAACTTCAGCAACACCTAAGCGCGACAGCCTGGAGCTTCCAGCTATTGGCGCTTAACCTAAACCGGATAGCGAAATGCAAAGCAATATTGCCTCAGGCAGAAACATGGCACGCGTCTCTTTGTCGCCGTAATCGAAAAATAAATTAATTGGGCGTCAAAAATCGCAGATAAATGTAGCATTTTTACTACAAATAAGCGTGCATATCTATATATTGTTTGAAGTCTCATATAGAACCCAGTGATGAGTAAAAAAGCATATAGTTACGTGTGATGACGCTTGCATGTCTTGTAGACAGGTCGCGACATTTGTTTCGTTTAGCAAACGGTAGCAGATCGTCGTCGACCACAGGGGGGACGAACTGTGTAATTATTTTCCAACATCTCAAATCATCAGCAACCGAGCGTCAAGCTGCAGCGAAAACGTTGCGCATACATTCGCGCGACTATTCGTAGTGTGACGCCGATAAATTCAACGGTCTCGATAGTGCCAGTTCTGTGCTGACGGCGTCGGCGCAACTGCAACCGGGCCTCGCGGACTTTGGGTAGACTCATGAACCACCGGCTTGTCCTGAATCCGATAGATTTCAGCTGGAACGGAAATTGTGGTTGAACTTCAATGAAGACATATTGTACACCAACCCGTTGACGGACATACTGGGAGGCCGTGGTCGCTGAGTGACTGGGACTACGGACTTGTCGGAACAATGGATCTGAGATCGATAATTAACAACGAAGGGGGGGACTCCTCGAGACAGGACAAAGCACAACCTGCGACTCCAGCGCAAACTGGGCCATCGCCAGGTTTGTACCGAGAGTATAGCCAGCAAAGCCAGCCTGCGCCGCCGAGTAGACAAGCGTCGCAAGATTATGGCGCGCAATCGCAACGATTTACCTCTCCAACAGCATACCAAGGGTCATTTCAAGGGCGACCACCTCCGCCTCCTCCCCTACAGCCTCCGAGTAACGACCTCCGATCCCCAGCTACGTCGTCGCATTATTCCGCTCAGTCTCCATTTCGCCATACCCCGTCTTCGTCGACAAGCGGAGGAGCTTTCCCCTTTCCACAGAACGCTGCACCTCAAAGTCCTGGCCAGGCCCAGCAATACCAACCAGCTCTTCGCCATCGCGAAAGCTATTCACAAAGCGAGGCCCCACCTCAAAATCAGCATATGAACTACCCACAGGCGTCTCCTGTACCACTCACTCCTCCAATTGGGAGTTCGAACACATCGTATCCTTTCCCGCCACATCAGCGACCTCAATCATCTCACTCGAGTCCCACACCCACCTCAGCTCAAAGTCAGCAAAACCTATATACACAACATCTCCAAGAAAGCCCAGTTGCGAACAGCGCGTTTCCGCCTACACCCTTCCCACAAGACCAGGCGCAGAGATCACAACCAGGTACCCCATTTCGCCAACCCATGACTATACAGCGCCAGTCAACCGGAAGCTATCCCTTCCCAACGAGCCCATACCAACAACGCGCGCCTTCTCTGGGAGTTCAACAAGATAGTACGAAAGTCGAACGCATATCTCCATCTCCTTCAACGTCAGCGGCTCCCACGACGCCGGCTCCCCAAAACCAAAACGCAGCCTCTGCACCGGAAACAAAGAGGGATTCCCAAAGCGAAAGGGAGCACAGTATGAGTGTGAGCCCCAAGACAACGGTGTTCGGACAACAGCCCAAGAGCGAAGCGGCGAACCAGGCCCGGCAACGGACGCCAGCGGCAGATCCTGCGCCAACCCCGGCCAAGAGGAAAATTGACGATAGGCGCAGTTCCGATGCAATAGCTCCGTCAGGCGCCCCGAATGGCGATCAATCAATGAGCAGTAAGAGTCAATCTCCACAAGAGCCAAGGAAACGCAGACGGTATAATGAACCGCCGATCTGGGCCCAAAGCTGGATGCTCTACAAGAAGAATAAGCAGTTGCCAGCCTCATCTGGCCAGGCGAACGGAAGGCTTGCCGGCCACGCTCCATCCGAACCTCCCCAACTGCAACCCCCCACACAAGAAGCAGGCGTTTCTCCTGCTGCGACCAAGTATGACGATATCCTGGGGCCTTGGGAGCCAAGTATTTCGGATACTACGCCAGTAAATGACCTTACCAAGGCCATTGCGGACTTTTTGTACCTCGAAGTTGTCAACCGTAATGATTGGGGCGAACTCGAGAGCCGAGGAGTGGCGGTGGAAATCGAAGCGAAGCTGGGGCAGCTCATTGATAAGGAAACAAACCAGAGATACTACCTTCCTGTCCTCTCGGAGTGTGTGCTGGCTCCAAGCAACCGTATCTCGTTCAGAAGCTCCATGACAGAGGTATGTCCTTTAGATTTATTTGGCCTCGAAGTAAAAACTAACAGCTCCAGGAACAACACAAGAGAATGAATGAGTTTTTGAATGGTCTCGTGACACAGACCCACCCAAGCAATGTGAATAGGCCCAAGCCACGGGTGCCGATTCGGTATGCACACAGACGTGAGCGTGATAGCTTCTTCGAAATGCCCAAGGCAATAGTGCAAACCCTGCCGCCGAGTATTCAGCACTTCTTGAAGCAGAGCAGTCATCACGCGCCAAAGGTCCGGATTACTCATGATCAAAAGACTGGCGCTCCCCTTGCACAGATTATTAAAACGCGCGTCAAAGATTTGGATATCTATATACCAAACTCTCCGCTGGATTGTCGTATAAGCGTCAACCTTGAAATGAGATATGACGGAGACAGCGAAGCGCTAGCCCGCGGCTCCGACAAGAAGAACCAACCAGATCGGAATAAGGACCGCCTGAGCTACACACAATCACACTATCAGATAGACCTCACGCAGGTCACATCGGCTTCAGTGAGTGTTATTACTTTTCATTTGCAGAGCCTAGCTAACCCATTATCCAGGGCGAAAAGGAGCATGAACTCGAGATTGAGATTGAAACGAAGACACTCGTCGAGCAAGGGCAGCGTCTCCAGGCTTCGCAGCCACATAGATACGATGCTCTTGTGGAGGGGCTTATAAACAACATACACGTGTTGACGAAAGAGCTCAGTCTCCCATTGAACTAGCGTCTCGTGGAGTTTTGAACAACACGACAGCTGTTTGTATTATATAATTAAGCTTATTAATTAGGGGTTCAAAGATTGAACATGGCATGACAGGGTGGGGAATGAGGTTACAAAGGGGTTTGCGGAGGCGGAAGCTATCGTTTCCGGAATTTGGAATTTGAAGCCGCTGGTAGCACAAGCTGTGAACAATAGAAGGAGGCATGAACTACGGGTTAACATTCCTACATGAGGCATGTTTCCAATGGAAATTAAGTTATTTTCAGAATAAAAGAGCTCTCTTGGTGATATATTTTAGCGTCACATGACCCTACGTCACACGATGTTACAATGCTAAGCACAAGCCAACTATTGAGTCCGACTTCAGTAAACAAACCTCGACTGTGGAATAGAAATGCCCACTCAGATAACGTGAATGGAATAGTGTTTGCTTATAGCATTCATCTCTTCAACAGTCATACAAATGTGGCATCTCTGATCCTCAAATGTCCCTCGTCCCATACTCCTCTCGCGATAGCCGTGAGATTGTTCTGTACGCCTCTCCTACCCCACCTCCACTTCACCGTCCACCGATGACTGACTTCACAGTCAACATGACGACGCCATAGTTGTTCGCGATCCCCAGACCCGCCAGTTGATACTGCGCGGTGCTTCTGCCGCCCAAAAGCTGACAGAATGTCCCTACTGCCACCAATCCATCCGCAGCTCTTCTCCCGACGACGGGCACCCGCTCTCCAATTCCCCGAACCACGGACAGAGCTTCGTCAACCCCGAGTACTTTCGCATGCTGCGCATTGCCTCTGAGCCAGGGAGCGAAGACGAGAGAGAGCCACCAAGCAGCCCAATACGACGACTCACACAGCCGGTCCCGAGGAGCGACCCTTACCGGGCTCCAAGTGCTGGTGGGCACAGAGCAGATACAGAGGGAATCGAAGAATCTGACGATGCGGAGTTTGTGACTAGTACACCGGCAGACCAGAGCGGACGAGAGGCTCTGGGGATAAAGAAGGACGCATTCAGTCCCAACTACTTCCAGAAGTTCTTTACTGTGGAAAAGGAGTTGGGAAGGGGTGGCAAGGGAGTCGTCTTACTGGTGAGGCACGAGCTCGATGGTGTGTTCTTGGGTCATTTTGCCTGCAAGAGGGTCCCTGTTGGGGATGATCACGAGTGGCTAGAAAAGGTGCTCATTGAGGTCCAGCTCTTGCAGCAGTTGTCGCATCCCAACCTCGTCTCTTATCGTCACGTTTGGCTGGAAGATTTCAAGCTGAATCGCTTTGGGCCATCGGTACCATGCGCATTTATTCTGCAGCAATACTGTAATTCCGGCGATCTTCTCCACTACGTGATTGGCAAAGGCGCTTCTGCCACGAGTACCAATGAAGAACTCAAAGCCCAAATGCGGAGGAGATCCAAGGGGCAGTTGGATCGGCCGCAAGGGCTCAAATCGCCTCAGAAGAAGCTGGCGTTCGACGAGATCTATTCCTTTTTCAAAGACATCACATCCGGACTCGCGCACCTACACGCATCGAACTACATTCATCGGGACCTGAAGCCTAGTAACTGCCTGCTACACCGCGGCGAGAAGGATCTTCGGTGCCTCATCAGCGACTTTGGTGAGGTTCAAGCTGAAAACGTGTATAGAAAGTCGACGGGAGCAACGGGAACGATATCTTACTGTGCGCCTGAAGTGCTGCGGCAAGATGCGTCGGGTCGATATGGAAACTTTACGGCAAAGAGTGACATATTTTCCCTCGGGATGATCCTCTACTTCATGTGCTTTGGGCGACTACCATATCTCAGCGCCGAGAACATCCAGGAGGAATTTGAGGACCTGGATCAACTTCGCGCGGAAATTAGTTCGTGGCAAGGCTTCCGAGATGAGAGGCAGGAACGTCCAGACCTGCCAGATCAGCTATATACCTTTTTGAAGAGGCTCCTCAGCATCAACCCTACCGATAGACCGAGCGCAACCGATATATTGCAAGCTATCAGCTCTGGTTCTGGTTTGGAGGGGCCGCCAGGATTGACCAGGGCGAAGAACAACTTGGGGGTCGGCAAGCGGATACAGCCCGTTGATTCTCCAGCCCCAGGAGAAAAATCCAGTGGGACCCGGTCTGTCTCTGCAGCATATATTGAAGACGAAGATGGCGAGAGGGTTCATGCGCTGCGGAAAACAATTTCGAATCACCTCGATTCACAGCCCGAGGTTACGACGCCACTACTAATGGCTCCACCGTCTGGTCGCGTTGGCAGATTCAACCAACATCTTGCACTGGCTTCGCACAGTGCCGCATCCTGGATGCAGTCTAACGGGCGCTTGCTGACGTATGTGGCCAAGTTTATCATCTTCCTCTTCAAAGCGTACACCATTACAGCCCCGTGTCTTCCATGGGCGAGCAACCCGCTCGTCTCAGCGCCTCTACTTGTGCTCGCTGCTACGGACCTAGTCCTTGTTGGCAGGATGGAGGGACGGATGACAACGCTATTACTACTGGCCCACGTCGTGGCATTATTAGTGGCCAGTAGATATGGGAGCCTATGCGCGTCGGGCAGGGATATGTGGGAGTGGGAAGCGGCTGTGAGCAGACAAGATCTTTGAAAGGGGGGAGTTTATATCCAAAAGCAAGCGATTTCTTTGGCGTGGCTCTTTGGCGGGGTTTTGCTTATGGGAGGAGTTTGCAAGGTGGGTTGGGTGGTGGGGTGG
>JPJU01002601.1:0-59044 GCA_000750735.1 Pseudogymnoascus sp. VKM F-4246
GTCGCCGATGAAGCGGTCTGTGGGGGTTAATTTTGGGGGTATTCGAAGGAATGGGTGGGGGACTTACTCTTTGTGGTTTTGCGCCACTCGTCTGGCTTTGGTTGTCCGGGTGGGAGGGGCGAGCATACGTCGAATGGCAGCTTGAAATCGCGGCCGTTGAGAAGGAGGCGTTGGCCTGCCCAGAGGGGAAGGGGGAGGATGCTTCGTCTCTTGACTTCGGCGTTGGCTTTTGCCATTGCCTTTCTCTCCTTGGCCGTGTAGTTACTTGAAAGATCCACGATAGCTTCTTGTCCGGCGTAGAGACCTCTGTTAAGCCACTTCTTCACCTTCTTGACTTTAGGTGCCTCCTCGACAGGTTCCGGTTCCGGCTCTTTGGCCTTCTCCTCGATCTTTGCCTTCTTCTTAGGTGGTTCATTGCCGGTGACAAGTTTGCCACGGCTCCAGATTTCATGAATGATAATAGGCTCGTCGGCCTTCTTCTTGGGTACCATCTCGGTAATGAGCTTTCCGCGGCTCCATACCTGGTTCGCAACAACAGGTTCCTCGGCAGCCTTCTTCTTCTTCTTCGGTGGCTCGTTGCCGGTAACAAGCTTCCCGCAGCTCCACACCTCGTGTAGAACTGGCTTTGTCTCAATCTTCGCAAACTCATTGGTATCAGCCAACCTCCTCAACTCGCGCTTAATCTTGGTCGAGGCCTCATCAATTGCGTCGCGGCCTCTCTTTCCAAGCACGGTGAGCTTCTGGGCAAGGCTCTCGGTTGGTTCATTCGTAAAGCGTGCAGACTTTCGTCTCCCCCCTTCCATCGCGGCGAGATCTTTCTTGCTCGGTCTGCTGTCCGCTCCAAGGCTCATTGCACTGCGGGCCTTTTGCAGCTTCCTGGCTGGCAATTGCAAATCTTGGTCAATACCATCCTCCACAACTTCGCGCGTCTCGTCCACATTCATCTCCGTAGAGAAACCAGCACCGTCTTCCTGCGAACTGACCAACGTCTCGCCCGAAATGGTACGGCGACGCGTCACAGATCCTCCCCTCTCACTACGCGCCTTCTTCGACGCCGACGACGTGACGCTATCCGCCCAGTCCGCCGCCTTCACTGTAGTCTTCCTCGCTCGTCCCGGACGGCCATTGCTGGCCTCTTGCTCGTCGTCCTCTTCTTGCTCTTCGTCAATGGGGTACTCATCATCGTCAATGTGCGTATCGAAGATCGACACCAATCTGCCGTCGCGCTTCGAGCTCGGGGACGACACGCTGGTCGAGTCCGCGACGCTGGTAGGCGGAGTCGAGGATGAGGATTGCGCGTTGGACGATGCTGCTTCGGCGGTGGTGTGGCTCAAGGTCGACTCGGGGGTGTCGCAACGCGTCGCGGTTTGGACCATGGACAGCAGAGTTGCGGCCATGCTGGGTAGAGGGCAAGGCTAAGGGGGTAGCATGAAATGTGCAATGGGCCAGAGAGTGCAAGACGCGTAATTGTCGTGGATGTGAACGCGGATTCCTCGCTGTCAGATGAGGGAGGTAGTCTGGAGGTGGGAGGTGCGCGGGTCGTGTGGATGGGAAGGTGTTGGGGGTTTTGTTTGGTTATCCCCGATAAGATGGGCCGTATTATATCAGCCTCGTCCTAGGCCGCGCGACCCCCTGTAATAGAAAACTCTCCGTTTGCAAAAGCCAGTTGGTAGACAACGAGTAGTTGATGAGTTTATGGTTTGCAGAATGAGTATATGTAGCTCGGTGAATCTTGAGAGAGAAGGCAGGGTGATGATTCGAGATTCAGAGGTGTGATGTGTTGCTTCTCAGGAGAGGAAGGCTAGGACGGGCTCATCTCGTCTCTGTGAATGGGATCACCCGTGTGGTAAACAACATGGTGTCTCTAGCGAATAGGAACATGCATGATATAAGCAAGTACGAGCTGCACACATTCCTCTTGCCTAAATGATTCTCCCAGCCAGGGCATCCTCTCCTTGTCAGATCATGTTGGTTCTGGTGACATTGTAATTTCACCATTCCAGATTTATCCTCCCAGGAATGGCACAGATGGTACCGCTGTTGAACAGAAAAGTTCCTGTTGGCATACCCTTGATTGCTCCCTTGTATATTGTCAGATGAGACATTGGGTTTTGGCTTTGTGAATGGCTTCTTTGGCCGAGCTGCTTTCAAAGAACGTTGGAATAATGGCACAATCGCACCATTCATATTTATAAGCTCTCTCAATCCAGCTTATATATACTTGGTCTATTAAATAATGATTAGATACTAGCTTGGTACTTGAGGATATCCCAGGTTCAAACCTTGCGTTGCGACGCGTGATTCTCAAGGTGCCAGCACTTTATCGTCGTCCCAGATCAGGGCAGAACCAAAGGGCTGAATTTGTAGGATGGAGCATTGATATACTTCTGATGATATATTATAATAAGCATATAATAAATAGTTCATAATAATAACACCCGTACTTTGCTTGGTTGCTGCCGTGAAGTTATGGTTAATATTTAAGAAGCGTTTATATTTCTCACAATTCCACCAAAATTTAATCGCAACAACACCCCGCCCCGTAACACGAAACCAGAACGACTAAGCAAAAAAGTCACCTGCCCAAGGTAATCTACTAAGAAGCGTCAATTATAAAAACATTCAATATTCCCAAACCCTCACGGCGTAAACCGCCGCCTCTACTCATCCCCAATCCCTCTCACCCCGAGGAGATACGTCCCCAGTTAGCACCACGGACATGACGTGCCATCCTCCCGAACCAATCAGCGTCCCGCAACCACCCATTCCCACGTGATCCGTGACCGCATTCCAACTTTTGCCGAAGCGGGCCAAAATAACGGAATAACTTCAAATCGACCATCCACCACCTACCACCCGCAACCCCAATTGACCCGCCTCATACCACCCGCGCCTCTTCCCAACACTGAAAAGATGTCTGCCAAAATAACGGAATAACTTCAAATCGACCATCCACCACCTACCACCCGCAACCCCAATTGACCCGCCTCATACCACCCGCGCCTCTTCCCAACACTGAAAAGATGTCTGCCCCATTCGCCCGCGGATTCGCGACCGCCGCCAGGATGGCGTCGAAGTCGGAGGGAACCCTCCAGAAGGGCGCTAAGAAGGACCCCGAGCTTTATGTTGGTGCTTTCCCAATTCTTGGTTGTTGAGCTTGTTGGGGGCTGGACACGGGGGTGCCTGGCCTCGGATGAGTGGGGGGATGTCAATTGGATAGAGGAGAAGCTGATGAGTGTGTTTGTTTAGCTCTTGATGGCCGCTACCTGCGCTGCCGTCGGCGGTGCCGGTTACTACCTTGGTAAGCTCCCCCGACGCCGGAACGAATTGAATTGAACTTTGGAGGTGGACAGAGGGGATGGGGAAGCAGGGCTAACGTGGGGATTTTGTAGGCGCCAACCCTACCTCTGGAACCTCTGAGGCCCAGATCTCTACCTCCGCCAACAGCAAGCCGTGGGAGCAGCCTGCGCCATCCGACTCCAAGGGAGACTTCAAGTACCAATACCACCCCGGTGGAAACCCGGCCAACGCGCCCAAGGATGCGCCAAGTGCGCTGCACAGCGTCATTGTCCCCAATGTCAACCTGCCAAAGGTATGTGGAAATTCTTGATAGCCTCCGGAGATGTGAAGGGAGACGAGGGGCATGTGGATGTTAGCCGCGAGGGGGTCTTGGGGAGTCAATTGCATTGGATAGACTTGCTAACGTATTGATAAAGGAACTCCACGAGAAGTACAACAAGTGGGGCAAGGACGGTTACTAGAGGACTCTTTTACGTTTCTTGGAGATCTGTATTGTATGAAGGTGTAGATAGAAGGTGGTGCAGTCTGGCGATTTTATAGACAAATAATGGTCTGACCTGCATAAGCATTAAACCGTGTTCTCGTGCCATTGATTCCTCATCTTTAATCTCTGTATTCCCGTCTTTTATACACGTAATATTGATCGCCCCTCGCGACCGAACGACCCCTAACCTCTGTAACCAAATCCCTCTCGAAGTGCCACATATCCCCCCATGATTTTACAAATTATGCTTAACCCCCCGACGCCAACCCTTGCCATACAACCCCCCTACTTCCTCTCCCCAAACTTCAAATGGATATTCCGAATCTGCTCATCCACATTGACGTTCTGCATCCCCGCCGCCAGCCGCGCAGCATCCTTGCTCTCCGGATTCCCATCATAGCTAATCGCAGCCTTCTTCCTCCTCGCATCCTCCTCCTCACTCAGCGCCTGCCCCGTCACACCATCAAACATGTCCGGCCGCTGCGACGCCAGCCGCTTGAGATTGTTCGCCGCATCGTTGTTCCACAAGTTCGTGGTCGCGTAGCGCGCGTCCGATTTCGACTTCTGCTCTTTCCAGCGCGGGTCGAGGAGCTCAACTGTTGTTCGCATTAGTACTTGTATCGTTTTTGGGTAGGGGAAATGGGGTATACGTACTTCTCATGTGCTCGTCGAGTTCACTATACGGAATCTGCTGCTTGCAGTTGGGACACAGCGCCATCTGTGCATTCTTGTTCGCCGCCCGCTGCGCCGCGCGTGGGATGTAGTTCTCCTTGATCTTCATCGGTGCAGCGGCGCCACCCTTGGCCTGAGCCTGTGCGGCTTGTGCGCGCTCGCGAGCTTCGGTGCGCTCGCGGATGCGTGCTTCTTCCTCATCTTCCTCTTCTGTTGATTTGGTGCGGAAGGCTGGGGCTTGTGGAGGATACTGCTGTTGTGGTACGGGAGCGGGAGGTGGTGCCATTTGGTGGACCTGTGGTGCCTGTTGGGATTGGTAGGCGTTATAGTACGAGTCTTCTTCAGATGGGAAGGATTCCTCGATGCGGAGGTTGTGGTTGATGGACATCTGGGCCTTCTGGTCTAGAGATGCGAATTGGAGCTCTGATAGCGAGGTTGGAGGTGGGAGGACGGCTTGGTCGTCGGCTTCGGTGAAGACGACGGTCTCGACGACGACAAAATCGTGCCAGTCGATCTGTGCGTAGCTGAGCTTCTCCTTCTCGGCCTCTTCTTCCTTTTTCACCTTCTGCTCGTCCTGGAACTTGAACCACTCTGCGCGTTGCTTTGCCCGACCAAGCACGTTGAATTTGTCCGTTACGTTGCGCTCCAGCTCTTGTATCCGCTCTTGTTGGAGCTTGCCTCCATCTCCATCCATCCCACCTGCCCGTAATAACGCCGTGTATTGGTCTACAAGTCGTTGGAAGAAATTGTGTAAACTGTGATTTGGGCGGAGAAAGTCAAACTGGTAATTTCCTGCCTCCCTCTGCGATAGTGTGGTCATAAATTGCCTCCCATTCTTCGCGACGAAAAGTGCCGTCAACTTCACGACCTCGAGATCCTGTGCGCTGATATTGGGCATCTTTGCGGAAAAGTTGAACTCAGGAGGCTCTGGAGGCCCTTTCGGTTTCTCTGCCTCGGCCGCCACCTCTCCAGCGCGACCCGCTGCAACGACATTGCCTCTCCCTTCTCTGATCTCGCTCAGTCGCCATTGGTAGTAGGCGTTGTATGCGTCGTTTGCGCTCAGGAATGAAAATTTCGGGTTGTGCTTCTCTTTCTCGCGAATGCGATCTATGACAGTGACATCAGCATATGCCAGATAGCACGGGGATCGGGGATACATACCTTCAAAGACTGCGCCGTTTCGCGAGACGTAGCCTGCGGTCTTCTCTAGGATGGCTGGATGATAGTCAGCAAATTGTGCAATGGAGTGGTGCGGGCAGAGGGAGGGCGCTGACCTTTGATTTCTTTTGGCGGCAGAACAACTCCTGCTGGCGCCTTAATCTCATCGAGTGCAGCCAGTGCATCGGGAGTAGTGGCTGAGGGAGCCATGAGTCGGGTTATGGAGGGGAGTTGTCGCAAGTCGCGAGGATTTGACCTGTGTATTATCTCGAGTTGAGGCGAGGCGACGAGACGAGGCGGCGAGATATTAGACTAGACTGGTACTTTTAGCGGCTCTGTGAGTTGACAGCCTTGTTGATCCCGTTGCCCCTTGTCATAATCGCGGGGGAACATTGTTGCCAAGCCCGGAACGCGTGGGTGCAACACAAGTAAATTTGGATGCGGGTGTGGATGTTACTTCGTTATCTTGGACAATCTGTTAAACACGCATATGCTCAATCTTACCACCTACATGTGATACTGTTACCCAGTGGTCTTTTGAACTTCATTTTCTATTTATTTAATCTTGGATAGAGATAAAATACCCCATATATCGTGAATTGGCTATTGAAAAGTTGCATGCGTCTCTGTTTACAAGCCAATTAAACTTGTTCGTACCCGTCCGTACCCTTGCGCCGCAATTGCCCATTCAGCTCAATGTGGCTGGTTCTGGACACGGTGCCTTCACTATCCACATCCACATATAGCTCGTACTCAAATCTTGGCCCCAACTCCTTTCTTCAACCAACATCTGGGCCTTCTGCTCAGCGAGACGAATTAATACCTACTCTACCCGCCTTTATATCTCCTTCAAATGGAGTCTTTTTAATTTGAGATCTTCTTCTTCTTCTTTACATTACTTTCGTTAACTACAATTGGGAGTGTCTGTTTACGGATCCAGGGGCCACTTTTGAGCCTTCCGTGGAAGCGTGTCTAGCCTGGTTCTATTTTAGGGATCGTCATATTCTTCATCATCGCATCGGTCATTTCCCAGCTACACAAAGCATCATGGCGAAATCGAAGAATGCTCGCTCGTCGCCGGGTGCTGTGCCTATCAGCGAAGGTGTACCTCTCATTCCGGTGAAGACCCAAGTTCAGGTTCCGATCGTCGCGACCGGCAAGAAGGGCGGCGCCATCAAGCGCAATGACTACACGTCGGATGGAGTCAAGGACAATGATATCTTCTCGCTGCCTGGCTCTGACTATCGTGTCATGATCTTCGTGACAGTGATCGCTGCTATTGTCAGGCTGTTCCGGATATACCAGCCAAGCAGCGTTGTGTTCGATGAAGTCCAGTTCGTGTTTTCCTACCCCTCCCAGGTATCGCTGTAGCTAACCATACCACTTTCCAGCTTCGGCGGCTTCGCATCCAAATACATGAAGGGCAAATTCTTCATGGACGTTCATCCTCCACTCGCCAAACTCCTGTTGACACTGGCCGGATTTTTGGCAGGCTTCGACGGCAACTTCGACTTCAAAGAGATTGGCAAGGATTACCTTGAGCCTGGCGTACCATATGTTGCCATGAGAATGCTACCGGCAATCTGTGGTATTCTGCTTGTGCCAACCATGTTCTTGACACTGAAGGCTGCTGGATGCCGTACGATGACTGCTGGCTTGGGCGCCGGTCTCATTATTTTTGGTAAGAAGATCAGCTCGCGGATGTTTTGCGTACATTGCTAACGATAACCAGAGAACGGACTTCTCACTCAAGCACGTCTTATTCTTCTCGACTCTCCTCTCATGATCATGACCGCGATCACTGCTTTGGCATTCACTTCCTTCACAAACCAGCAAGAGCAAGGCCCCGCAAAGGCCTTCCAGCCAAGTTGGTGGTTCTGGCTTGCCATGACCGGTCTAGGCCTTGGTGCAACTGCCAGCGTGAAGTGGGTTGGCCTTTTCACAATTGCCTGGGTTGGCAGCTTGACTGTTGTTCAGCTCTGGGTTGTGCTTGGTGACTACAAGAACGTCACACCAAGACTGCTCTTCAAGCACATCCTCGCCAGAGTATTTTGCCTAATAATCATCCCAATCACATTCTACATGGCAATGTTTGCCATTCACTTTCAGATCCTTCAGAACCCTGGTGAGGGTGATGGGTTCATGAGCTCCGAGTTCCAGGCCACTTTGAACTCGAAGGGCATGAAGGACGTCCCCGTCGATGTTGCCTTGGGCAGCAGAGTCAGCATCAGACATCACAATACTCAAGGAGGATACCTTCATTCCCACAACCTCATGTACCCCACTGGAAGCAAGCAGCAACAGATCACTCTTTACCCCCACAAGGATGAGAACAATATCTGGCTTGTAGAGAACACCACGCAGCCACTCGATGTCAACGGCGAGGCTATCAATGGATCTTACGCATGGGATCCTATTACCCCCCCTGCCTTCTTGAAGGATAACGACGTTATCAAGCTGTTCCATATTCCCACCAACAGACGCCTCCACTCTCACGATGTGCGCCCACCAGTGACTGAGGCTGATTGGCAAAACGAAGTCTCCGCTTACGGCTACGAAGGGTTTGAAGGCGATGCGAATGATTTCTTCCGTATTGAGATCGTCAAGACCAAGTCCGAAGGAGAGCTCGCGAAGGAACGCGTCCGCACTATCCAGACAAAGTTCCGCCTTATTCATGTCATGACCGGCTGTGCCCTATTCTCCCACAAGGTCAAGTTGCCTGATTGGGCTTCCGAGCAGCAGGAAGTGACCTGCGCGAAGCAGGGTACCCTACCTAACAGCATCTGGTTCATCGAGCAAAACGAGCATCCTCAGCTCGGTGCAGACGCAGAAAAGGTCAACTACAAGAACCCTGGTTTCCTTGGGAAGTTCTGGGAGCTGCAGAAGGTTATGTGGACCACCAACGCTGGCCTGGTCGAGTCTCACGCCTGGGACTCCCGCCCAATGTCGTGGCCTATCCTGCAGCGCGGTATCAACTTCTGGGGCAAGGACCACCGTCAAATCTATCTCATTGGAAACCCCATCATTTGGTGGTCATCCACATTGGCTGTTGCAATCTTTGCTGTTTTCCAGGGCATTGCTGTTCTCAGATGGCAGCGTGGCTACAAGGATTTCGACAACGCGACCTTCAAGCGATTCAGCTTCGAAATCGGTAGCTCTATCCTCGGCTGGGCTTTCCACTACTTCCCCTTCTACCTCATGCAGCGCCAGCTATTTTTGCACCACTACTTCCCAGCCCTGTACTTCGCTGTCATGGCGCTTTGCCAGACATACGACCACGTTACCAACCGTATCCCCGGCATTGGCCTCCGTGAGAACCCCATAATTGGCAAGCTCGGTGCTGTTGTTTTCTTGGGTCTCAGCATGGTTGCCTTTGGTCTGTACTCGCCCCTGGCATATGGTAACCCATGGACCCAGTCCGCATGCAAGCAGGTGAAGCTGTTTAGCAAGTGGGATTGGGACTGCAACACCTTCCACACCACCGTACGTATTACCAACCCACCACTGAACGAACCAAAATACTAACAGTGTATAGTATGATCAATACGACGTCAAGCGGGTGCAATCCCCAGTTGCCAACGTTGCACCAACGTCTGCACCGGCACCACCCGCAGCAATCCCGGAAGCCAAGGCACCAGATGCCAAGGTCGCGGATGCTAAAGTCGAGGAGAAGGCTCAACAGCCAATTGTCGAGAAAGAGCGCCCCGTGATGTCTGACGCCCCTGTCTACAGCGAGGCACCAGTCGTTGAACCAGGCCACAGCATCCTTTCTCGCGAGGAGAGAGTCGAGTACCGCGACCAAGACGGAAACCTCCTGGACGAGGAGCAAGTCAAGGCACTTCAGGGCAAGGTCAGCTTCCAGACGCGTTACGAGACACGCACCCGCATCGTCGATGCTGCTGGAGTTGAGCTCGCGGACGACGCAGCTGTTGCCCCACCGCACCCTGATGTCGACAACGCCTACCCTGAGACCGTTCCTTCCCAAGAGGTGGAAGCCGAGGCTGCGCCAGCGTCGCAGAGCGGGGCGGCGGAGGACCTTGTGAAGGAGGCGGCGGTTGAGGATGCCAAGAAGAGTGAGGGTGAGGCAAAGCCTGCGAGTGATGCGCAGGAGGCAACGTTATAAAATGTTTCATTTGTAAGGGGGTAACGATGAGGGTTTGGCGGTGATAGGTTCTACTTGTATATCAGATCAGTAATATTTATGTGATTTATGTGAACACCAGCTGGCGGAAAGAAATCGTAATATCTAGTGCTTGTGCCTGGCCTATCAATTGTAGTCCTGAGTGACTGAACTCCTCTACTTCAGCCAAAATTGCTATTAGCACTGTTATTATGGACAGACCCTCTTTATATTCTTAATTAGCACAGATAATTAAATATATACTATCCTGCGAATTATTTCCATCAAGGAGCTGTATATATTCATATGGTATGCCCTGAGCTAATCGGGCTTGGCTTCCCCGGACGCTCCGGAACATGGACCGAAAGTGCTTGTCACCAAATGACGGCTAGTTCCGTTCATTTTTCGCTATCCGGGTCACAAAATTTATATGTCCTCTCGCAAGTCAGGGAGAAGAAAGATAAATAATTTCCAGACGCCAACATATTTTAACCACCCTCATTTTTGTAACTGCCTTCATACCCTTCTCTTCAATCTTCTTTTGATTTATATTTCATGATAATCTAAAACTTTATAATTACGGCGTGCCCTGAGTCGAATTCCGGCCCGGGTTGCATCCTTCCATCCCCGTTCATGTCCTCCTTCACTTCGACTCGTCAGGGCGCGTCTTCGTCACAATCAGTACCCGCGCAACTGGTCGAGTCGCGGGAAAATGGCGACGTCCTACCCTTCAACAATCCTACCGCGAAGCCGATAAATGGAAAGCCCCTTCCGGTGGCGAAGTCATGGGCGCATCTTGTCGCTGGAGGGTTCGTCTCCCCATCCCTTATATCAAAAATTTCTCTCTCCGGCCCCTTGCTGCTTCCTGGCCTACCTCAGGCTCCCTCTACCTGCCAAAAAGCTAACATCTCCCAGCGTCGGAGGCATGACAGCAGCCGCCCTGACCGCGCCCCTTGACGTCCTCAAAACCCGCCTGCAATCCGACTTCTACCAATCTCAACTCCAGTCCAACCGGGCCCGCATGGGCATCTCGCCACACGCGCACCTGTCGCCCGCGCGCTCCGCGATCCTCCACTTCCGCGAAACGTTCCAGATCCTGTTCAGCGTGCATAAAGTCGAAGGGTGGCGTGCGCTCTTCAAGGGGTTGGGACCCAACCTGGTTGGCGTTGTGCCGGCGAGGAGTATCAACTTCTACACGTATGGTAATGGGAAGAGGATTATTGCGGATAACTTTAACCATGGGGAGGAAAACTCGTGGGTTGTTTTGCTGGCGGCGGCGACGGCGGGTGTGGTGACGAGCACGGCGACGAATCCGATTTGGATGGTCAAGACGAGGTTGCAGCTTGATAAGAATGTTGCTGAGAGAGCTGGGGAGGCGGCGGTGAGGAGGTATAAGAATAGTTGGGACTGTGTAAAACAGATAATAAGGAACGAGGGAATTAGGGGCATGTACAAAGGAATGAGTGCGAGCTACTTGGGAGTGTCGGAGAGCACCCTGCAGTGGGTACTGTATGAACAGATGAAGGGATACCTGAGGAGGAGGGAAGAAAAGATTGTCATCAGTGGACGGGATAAGAATATATGGGATCGAACTGTTGAGTGGACAGGCAAAGTGGGCGCGGCCGGAGGCGCAAAGCTTGTTGCGGCTATCATCACCTATCCCCACGAGGTATGTCGCACCCAACCCAAGATTTGCCAGAGACATGTTTACTAACATAAGCACAGGTTGTCCGCACACGTCTTCGCCAGGCCCCAACACTTGTTGGTGGAAAGCCAAAGTACACCGGTCTGATCCAGTGCTTCAAGCTCGTCTGGAAGGAAGAGGGCATGGCATCCATGTACGGTGGCCTGACACCTCACCTGCTGCGCACAGTCCCCAGCGCAGCAATCATGTTCGGCATGTACGAAGTTATCCTCAGGTTCCTGGACACGCCGGCGTGAGAAATATCCGAGGATATAGTATCATATTGTATATATAGACGAGAAACGTGGGATCTTTCATGCTGAGCATGGGGGTCCTGAGCAGCGGAGAGGGATATCTCCTCTCTTGATCTCCTATTCAAGATGGATGAGGAATGAGGATGCATTGTACTATTATAGAAGGTCGTGATGGGGCAAACGGCGTTATGCTTTACGGCTTGGTGTAGGATATTGGATATATTTGTAAGAATTAATCATGAGGTGTACAACAATGGCTGGAGATAAAAACTGATGCATATATGGTGCGAGTGCTTTAATGTTATTGATATCGTCAAGGGCTCTCTTGGTCCTAGTGAGGGTTTCGGAACATAGACTAGCTATCGCAGGCAATGTTCTCTTAAAGCAACACACGTTCTCAAAGACATCAATCATTCATACGTTTGGAGTGAGCTAGAGCAAAAAAGCAAACAGAAAAAAAATCCACCCTGAACACGCCGTGCATAAACGCCCTCCCAGCAACAAGTCGCTATGAAATGGATATCATCCTTCAGTCGCTTTCCTACAGTTGTTGTGCAACGAAATGCCCTCCAGCTCCCAAAACCCCGTGCCCGCGTGTGCGTCACTTCTCATTTCTCATTCTGCCCTCATATCCCTCATGATTGCTGGGTCACTCCCATGCCGTCTCGGTCGTCGCCTCTTCAATTTCCCTGGCTGTCGTTTTCCCTTCTGGACACTATCACCCACGGCTTTTCACCAAGCATTCCTATCCCAATTTGGGTCTATCCCAGTCAGTCTCAGTCCTCACACACTCCCCCAGAAACAAAACTCACCCTGCACAAACCCCGCCAGCACCTTACTCCCCGTCTGCAGCAGCGGATGTCCCACCACAATCTGCAAGAAGCGCTGCAACCCCTCCCTGCGGTGCTCAATCACATCATCACTAAAGCGATTCGTAAACACCTTCCCCGGCAGCGGTGGGATCGTAACGCGCGCGCTCTCGCGCTCCAGGATATCGCGGAAATACTCAAAATCGGAGTACCGGCGACGCACGGTGGACTGGCGCAGCTTGAAGGCCGGGATGTTGGTGCGGCACAGGATCTCGTAGTCGGTGTACATGGAGCGGCCGACGCCGTGGGTGCGAGGGTTCTTGACCTGTAGGGGCTTGGGGTCAGTAGGGGTCTTGATGGTGATGGGAGGGTCGAGGAGGGGTAAGCTGAGCGCACCTCTATCTCGAGGAAGTTCTCGGGGGGGCCGTAGATCTCCTCAAAGGACTGCTGGCGAGCATCCGGCATGGCCTGCATGATCAAAACGTCTTCGCGCCTGTCGCGCTACAAAACCCAGAGGTCAAGTATATAAAGGGACCCTCTTGGCGTCCTCTCTTGACCGTAAGAATCGTAAGCCGGCCGCTGACAAGGCTGTCGTGATTGTTCAAAGCGTTCCTTGGCGGGCGGAATATGGATGCGTTTATGGAAGAGACTGAGACTTCGGTGTGATCGTGTTCTGACGTCGATTTCGCGCTGCGGCTCTGCAAAGGGCGTTTGTAAGGGTGTTTGTGTGGCCGCTGTCCACGAGATGCGCCTATCCCGGCCGCCCAGCCTCATGCGGGGTCAACGGCGGCTGTCAATCACGTGCAATGATATGATGAGCACCGCACTTACTCAACTCGAACAGAGAGCTCTTGTGGGGCCTGACCAGGAACTAAAGCGTATAGCTTGGCTTCGAGCTGCAATAGCAGAGCGTAATATAGTTCGCAATAAAAAGGTGGCTGAAGTAGGGAAGGGGGTGTAGCTACAGATATTGCTTCTTCGTGATGCACTTCGTGAATTATTCATGACTGTACTCTATTCAACATCCCATCTATTTAGTGGGAATCCTCTATTCCCTTACACGCGGTGGTTTCCCAGCTCATAAATGCCACCGTCCTGTTCAATGCTGCCTGTTCCCAAAAAACGCCGCCCCACACCAACCAGAACCCATGCGCCTTATATATGATTATTTGCGACTCTCATATTATTGAAGAGCCTAATTCCCGACTCCCCACCTTATTCCGGCCGTGGAATAGTGATAGAGAGCCTCTTCTCCTCTTTACTTCCCGTCTCTGATACCGCAAGCGATTGCGATGAGTCGCGGTTCGACTTGTCGCTTTCTTCTGTCCGCGGCGGCGCCTCGTCTGAAGCTTCTTTAGCTTCAGGAGACGTTGCAGCTATGTCGTCTTCCTTCGGAGGAGGCTCCATTGCATCCTCCTGAGCTGCTTTCCATAACCCTTCCGCAGTGTCTTTTATTAGATTCTTACTCGCTCTCTTTTTCGCTGCTAACGACGACCTAGCGGATGTGATATCATCGGGAAGTGGTGTAATGTCCCTGGGTACTATCTCTCCAGTTTCTTCCAGTTCTTTCAACATTTCAACTTCCTCACTAGCCCTTGGGGTCACTCCCTGAAGCTGATTATGGGCAGCGCCAACCGGTATGACACCGCCGCCCATTCGAGCCCAGAACATTTGTTCTCGTAACCTTACGCTCTCCTCCCAAGCATTTTTCTCGGCTTCTTCATCTTCACATCGCCAGTGGCCATCTTTGAGCATCCGCAAAAACCCAAGGAAGTCACAGCTACTCCTAACCCTCCCCAGACAGTATTTACACAGAGGATATCTCTGTGCCGTATCACTCTCGCTCGTCCGAAAGCGATGTGTTCGTGCTTGCGCTGGATCTTTACGTGATTCTCCACAAAGTGAACAAGCAAATACGTATAGTTTCTGTACAGCTGTCGTAGGTGTTGGCATCGGATCTACTACGAGTGTCCCCTCGCACATGGCGTTGAGAACACTTCTTCTAGCCAACCAGGAGAGTCCAGGAGCAGTATCAAGGCGAAGCGTTGGCTCAATATCTTCAGCTAATGCACGTTTGTAAAAGCGGGTTTCTTTGAGTGGAGTTGCAGGGCCTGCTGGTGTGGTGCTGGTGCTGACCGCAGATGCAGGCGTGACAGGAGTGACTGGAGTTGAAGCAACGGTAGCAGAAGTTGCGATCGAAGAACTTGAGCCATTAGATGGTGTGTGCCGCAGAACCGGCGACGGTTGGTTTGAAGTCCCTCCAAGTCCCAGCCCCAACGAAAACCCTCCATACGACCCACTCGTCACTCTGCTTCCTGGCCCATTCTTGGATGACCGAACCAACGTTACAAAGTCGCCATAGGCAGCCAGGTCTCTTCTAAGGACAAGCTGCAACAGATGCGTGAAGCTGGTCGGATACGAGGGCGTAACCTCCAAATCCCCTGTGGGTGAGTGCACAGGCCTCGGCACAATACTGTCGCGCTTGTCATCGAACCGCTTCAAACCAGGCGTAGGAGGCGCCGAGGAATTAGACTGGTCTTCTTTCTGCTCTTGCATTTGCTTCATAACTTGTTTCAGTTCCGCTAGCTGTTCCTGATGTGACTTGAGTAGCGTCTTTGTATCTGCTAGCCGAGCTTTGAGCATCTCATTTTTCTTTTCCATGACTTCATGATCCCGCTGAGAATTCTCTCGAGCAATAGTGACCATCTACATAGGGTCAGCAAAACACCATAAAACGATGTGAAACACTAACCTTATTGGCCTCTTCGAAGAGAGCCGTGGTGAGGTTCTCGAGCTCAACTTCAATGGCCGCCTTTTCTTTCTCAGCAGTGCCGCGCTTCTTTGACTCCTCAGACAAACTGGCTAAAAGCTTTGTCCTTTCAGCCTCAACGACACCGGAATCTACCAGCGCGCCATTTGTGATTTGGCTAGCATGGCCCTCAGCCTCAGCCTCAAGCTGCCGAACACGTTCCCGAGATGCATCCAGCTCCTGCCGAGTCTGGTTCAGCATGTCACCCAGGTTTGCTTGATGGTTGATTGCGTTGATAAGCTTGTTACTTAATGCCGCAACTTCGTCATTGAGGTCGGGGTGGTGTGACGGGCTTGGCGGGTGCGAGCCATCGGGAGGAGACATCGTCCGGCTTCTTGGATCCGGAATAGTGCTCATACTCTCGTCCTCGTCGTTGTAGGAGCTTGAGCGCTGTGGGTTTCCCGCCAACGCAGCGCTGGCACTCAGGTTTGTAGAGCTGCTGTTAAGCGCAGATGTGGATGTGGCTCTCGTCGTGCGATTCGAAGACAAGTCGGGGGGGATTTTAGGAGCTGCTGAATACGATCTGACGTGGCTGCTGGGGCTGGTGCTGCGCGATACTGTTGACGGTGGGTGAAGGACCCATCCTGCAAGCATGGCTGTATCCAGCAATGTACGATTAGAATGAACCATTTAGACAATCATGGGGCCAAGTCAGAACTCACTCGGTCAGATTATATACACAGTTCTCGGCCCAACAAGTTAAGTATTGAAGCACTTTAGATAATGGTGGGAGAGATGAGGAGCGAAGCAGGGGCGGGAAGGTTGTGGAGGAGCACTTGAAGTGACCTGGGCAAGGTTGGGTTGTCGACATCCTGCGGTCACTCCTCATGAGCGGCAAGATCAAAGGCTGGGCTCGGTTGAAACGTAGACGCTTATCAACAGGTTTGAGCAGAGGACGCGTGTAACCTGAATCCGTGGATACAAATTCATGCCAATATTACAGCTATATAATATAATAGTATATATCTGTTTAATCTATTTTGAAGTAAACATTACAGTGTTACCTGAAGTCTTTTAAAGAGTATTTACATCATTGAATTGAACTCAATAGGTACCTACCTCCCTTGGAGTACCAGCTCCCTCCCACAGATAGCGCATCCATGTGAAGGCCCCAGGTATGTTGACGTTCTACCCGAGCATCGGGAACAAACCGGCCCTACTATTTTACCGACCGATACCTGAACAAAAAGTTCTGGGCCTCCTTGAAGGGTAATGGGACGCAGCCTGCGCCATTCCCTCGATAGAACCACAAACATGGCGCACCTAATACGGCGCCCAGCACTGGGTTTAGCCTTCCAGTCTCCTTTCTTACAGACGCGAACCTTTAGTCATGGTCTACCTCGCGGCGCCTTCAACAGCAGAGAGCAGGCACAACAACCCAGGATTCCGGCAGAACGCAGTATACGTGTTGCCGCCAAAGAGATGAATCAAATGACAACCGATCTAGGCCTGCTGCCAGGTATGCCCCGGGTTTTGCGAACGCCTCGCTATATCTAGGTTACTTACTGACATGCCCCCCAACAGACACCATCGTCGCCCCATCGAGTGCCAACCGACCATCCTTGCTCACGTCCCCCAAAGCCCTCGCCACGTTACAATGGGTCCGCTTGAAGCGCAAAGCCTCCGACCTTCTCGTAATGACCATATATCGATGGTCGAACCGGAAACATGGCCTCAAAATCCATTTTCAGAAAACCGCTCCAACAGCTGTCGCGCTGCACCAGCAGATGTATACTGCCTTCGCCGCCGGCAACGTTGAGCTGCTAAGGAAAATAACATGCGAAGGTCTCTACGACTCCTTTGCTTCGCGAATCCACACACGGCCTCGCGGTGAGCGCTGGGAATGGGAAGTGGTAGAATACACGAGCAAGCCACGGGTTATGAGTAACCGCGCCGCGACCCTGCCAATTGATGATTCGGGGATTCGGCAGGCCGTAGTGCGTATCTGTAGCAAACAGAGGCTAAGCAGGTATAAAGCAGATGGAAGTCTGGTGGCTGGTACTGGCAAGGAGAGGGAAGTTACGGAATATGTGGTAATCCAGAGAATGCTGTGGGAGGGGAAAGAGAATGACTGGATGGTTTGGGGCACAACGGAGGAAACCACATTAGAAGCGATTGAGGAATCTAAAAGGAAGGCGCTGGAGTGAAGATGTGAAGATCGGGGAAGAACGAGGTATGTAGGATATTAGCATGCTAGCGTCGGTGCATAAGTGCAATGTAAATAAACAATGTGTAGAATACTTCAACAATAACTCCCGGACTAATATCATACTAAAGAAGCCTCACGGATCGATCACCAATGGATTCATCAAAATAATATTCGCTGCTCAGGGCCCTTCATGTGACGTTTTAGTAAGCTGGGTACTGGGGTACTATGAGACCAGTAATGGATCCTTCACAACGCACGGGATCTTTACTCATCGTTTTGACAGGTTTTATACAATGTGAAAGTGGTAATATATATAGTAATAGTCTAGAAATGTATATAATAATTAATACCTTCTCATTATTGGACTATCCCACATCGAGTTTCCAATGGAAACAATTTAATACCCATCGCGCTATGACCAGGGAAAACTCAAGAGCCAATTGTGATATTAGCAGCCTCAGAAGACCATAATTGATTTGCGAGCTCTAGAAAAACTTCCCTTTCGGATGTGACGTGATAACTCCCTCGTCATCAGCAGCGACGATGTCGCCGCTGTCGGTATATTCATTGGCGTCCACAACCCGAGGGCGAGTAAGATAGTCTGGCTTGTCGAGGGAATCAAATCGTTGCCCCTTTATCTTAGCAACAAGCCACTGAAAGCTCAGTCTAATGACCAGTGCGCCAAAGCCCCAAAGAAGTCCACCGAAAGGAGCAGCCACAAAGGCACCGAACACACTCCAGTCATTGGCGTACAGTCCTCCTTCAAGCAATATCAATTTTGCGCCATCAAGGGCATTTCCGAAGTAGATTGTTCCAAAGATGAATGCTGTCAGAATTCCACCAAGGCCGCCAATTACAACCTCAAAGCCGCGCCACCAGTAAAATCGGTCACTAAGACCGATAACCAACACCGGAATGGTTGAGGCAGAAACAAGGTCGGATATCAGGTAGATCTGTAGGATTGACGGCGCCTTGAGAGCAATCACAACAACTGGAAATATAAGTGCCACTATCCCCGCTCGAATAATCCATATGTTGAGTTTGTTCCTGAACAGATCGTTTGAGGCACTAGAAACCATGGCTGACTGGAATGAGTCGAACGCAGCTGTAGAAAGCGTAACAGTCATGACCAGGACAATCCCAACAACCCAGCTGGGTAGTGTTTCCAGAAGGAGGAAAAAGGCGATGGAGCCATCCTCGCCAGGGGCCAATGCCCCTGTCCACACGGCGAGCAGACCCGTCACACCAACGAGAGTCAGGATAACAAGCACTATAGCCGAGGCGCTTGAGACCCCAATAAAGAGGTCTTTATCTGTTTTCGAGGCGAAAGTGCGGATCCAAAAGTTGGAAAGAAAGAAGTCATTTGTGAGAACAGCGACTGGAAGGATATACAGTAGTTGCCAGCCTAAGAGAGTGGCATTGAGTAAACCGGAGGAGTCGACAAGGCTGCGGTCCACATCCGTCTTGACGCCGATGGTGATAGTAGCAACTGCAACCAGAAAGAAGACCATGACTGCTTGGATATTGTCGGTTATAAATGAAATTTTGAAGCCACCGAAAGCTACAACAATTAGCAACAGAGTATGAATTACAAAGGGTGGCTTACATGTATATATTGTCGTTACTATGGCTTGCACGATGATTGCTGGCAGGCCATCCATTCCTGTCAAAGCACCAACGATTTGTTGCATCGCCGAGAGCTCTGCAACCATATACAGAAACATTGTGACCAGCGTGAAAAAGCTGAGAAACATAGCTGTAGCAACACCATATCTTTGCCTTGTCCATTCTGTGAGAATAAAGCCTTCGGGGCATTTATTTCTAATAATCGGGCCAAGGACAGCAAATATCATAAGAGGGGCTGCTGAACTAACGGCATAGACGATCACGCCTTGCACGCCAGTAAGAGCAGCTAGTTGCGGGTATGAGAACAGAATACCGGAACCCAGAGCTGTTCGATTAGAGAAATCCCTAATGTTAGCAGTCTGCAACAATGGGGGGGAGGAATTTTCGAGGCGGCAGCACTTTCCCACGCAAGCATTAACTTGATCGAGTAATCACGGTACAATCTCAGCTTCCCCTGGACAAAACACTGAGACATCCCTCTCTCTATGTGGTCATAGGGAGTGAGGTGTATCACAGTTATTTGCCAGGTTCAGCGCCCGTAGTGAAGCCACACAATGCCGCCTTCTGTTACCTCCTTGGCCCCCAAAGCCAACACAGCTGAATACATATCCTGCAGAATGAATGCTCTGGAGCGCCAAGAAGGCTCAACGCGCACACGGTATTTTCTGCAAATACGAACCTTATGATTTCATAACTCATGACTTGCAGTTGGGATCTGTTGAAGCGCGTTCACTTCACTGGGCGATATTCATGTTGCTTGTTTGCGCTGGGACTTCGTATGTGTACGGGATTGCTGCCGCCGTTTATCGAATCGAAAACAAGAGCGCCGCAAAGTACTCACCAGAAGCGACGAAGTTGAGCGCCAGCGGCCCCGCTATAATTCGGCATTAGCTGCTGTCTTTCTAGTATGTCAATTGGGGGAGGTGTTGTAGTTGTTGGGGAGGCAAGGTTGTATGGAGGTTATCTAACCAGTCTGCGTTCTGTTGCTGGAGAGAAACTCGTCCTTGGTCTGATGCCGGAGCCGCCATGCGATGGCGCATCCAAAAATCCTGAAGGCACGACAAGTTAGTTCCGAAGCACACGATTTGCTACAAGAGAGACTGGTGGTAAATATTAAGTGGGAGAGGCGCACAGGAAGGAGCCATATGTGATATAGATCAGGGCATTTGATGCCTGGGTTGAAGGTTGTCCCATGGCGTGACTCTCGGGGTTTATATGTCTCAGGTAGGCAATGCACGACAGAAGCTGTTGGCGAGTTGACTTCGAGATTTGAAGGTTTGTTGGAAGTTTTTCCTTTGGAATTTGGCGTCACAACAATGGAGCCGATAAGATAAAAAATGGCAGTGGGGCATCAATAAGAGCCAAGTACGGGGATTGTAATAATAAAGGTACGAGTACGTACAAGAAATAGAAAATTGACACCAGTCCGGTCCGGTGTCGCCAGTTTAGCGTTTGGCGTTAGTAACTTTACGAGTTAGTTACCACGTGCGCACAATAGCACCTGAGCTACGCCGTCCCTAGCCGCCTACCACCGTGCAGAGGACAGGGTTGTATTATATTACGTCGAAGACCAGGCACCTTTCAAAAAGCATCTCGACCCGGTAATTCGCAAAATTTACTGAAAGCCGTGTATTATTATTGTAAACTGCTATCTACAGGAACTAGCCCGAGCAGTTTATCTAAAATAGCCGCAAGCAATTGCTTTCCTTGGGAGTTTTGAGGGGACCCTATCCTATGTCGGATTTGCTGTGATTATGCAGAAACCGGCGGAGCAGGCCAATATTATTATTAAAATCATGCTACCAGCATGATAAACTTTCAAAACAAACTGCTTCCACAATAGGGATTTGCAATGCCATTTGAGATATTTCTCAGCAAGCTGACATGAGCGAGCGCAGAAACCCCATCGCAAGAGCTCCAGTAGCTCAGTGCGTTGAGATGGGACGATTGGAGCAGGACATCCTGACCAATTTGATGAACGTCCACAAGCCGCGTAATATATCAGCCCGAGTTGTATTTAGCCAGCAAAATCGAAGCAGAGATATTCAACCGTACTGGCGGGCGCGGAAAAAGCCATGATAGAAAAAGCTAGTTGATAGAACAGCAGATTGAACGTATCAGTCGCGTGGGGATGAAATGATCCGTTGCATGAGCAAGACCATTACATCAACAAACAATGCCCAAGACACGAGATGTTGCGTGCTCATTGTGCACTTTGGTACGATTCGGTAGCCTCACCACTAGTAGAAGGAGTGTTGAAAACATTGCCATCCGTGCCGTCGCCAGTCGCAGTGTGCTGGAAGATATGAGCCTGCGGGCCGTATTGAACAGCGTACGGAAGCACCTGATTTTGGCCATAATAATCGACTTGTCCATATGGAGCTGGAATGGCAAATACTGGTGGTGGGCCAGTGGTGATATGGCCATGGCCGTTGCCGCTGTCGGAGACTGGAGTTGCTACATATCCTGGGCTGCCAGGATAGCAGTAAGATGCCATGTGGTAGGGATAATGAGCATATCCAGGATAGGTGCTACCCGTGTAAGGGGTTGGCGGATATCCCATATATTGATACGGAGACCCGTAGTACGACGGAGTCGCCACCGTAGCACTGTTGCCATCATGCGCGATGCCTTGAGAAAGAGGCTTCCGACGAGCACAGGCTATCAAATCCTGTGGCTTCTTCTGATCAACCTTAAGGCGGCTGCCACCGTACGAATACATATTCTGGGCCACGTTAGACTCCTAATTCTGAATCACTCGAGTTGGGGGAACAAAATATTACCATAGCCTCGATTGAATCCTGGACGGAGCGAGGATTAGCAAATTCGACGTATGCAAAGACATTAACGTCACACCCTAAAGAAAGTCAGTGTAACCCAGTGGATTTATATTTGGAGACGTACCCTCTCGAACTGACGGGCGACGATTAATGGTGATGTTGACAATGTGACCCATGTTATCGAAAAGGTCATGGACCTGGGACTCCGTGGCGTTTGCGGGAAGATTGGCGACGAATATTGAACGTTGGTCAACCTCCAAATTATCGACACTGACTTTCCCAGTAAAAGAGGCGCGAGAAACAGGAGATTTTCCGGATTGGAAAGGCGAGGCATTACGCTCGTTAACCTTGGCTTGGAAGTTCCACTCGTCAGAATCGCGGAGCTCCTGTAGATATTGTTAATGGTAATTAAGAAATTGACGCGAAATATCTTACATTCAAAGCCTCTCGGCCACTCTGATAGTTGACGAAAGTGACCAGAGGACCACGGCCGAGATTGAAAATAACAATCTCGGTTTCAGTTGGAAAGTGAATACGCTCGAGATCGCCAAACTTCTCCAGGACGGCACGAGCCATGGCTTCGGTAACGTCGATGCCGTCGTGGCGAGTAAGATGGTAATTACCTAGAATGTGTTATTAGAATGAGCGAGGCTATTGGATGTTGAGTCTTAAAACTCACGGTTGGCATTGGACCACTCAATACGACATCCACGACCGAAAATAACTGTGCCTTTGGCTTTATCTCTGGCGCGGGCAGCATCGGAACTATTCTTGTAATGGGTTAACGGAGACCAAACGACGGCATATCAATAATACTCACTGTGAACTGAACGAAGCCCATTGGCATGTTCTTTTTATCACGGGTAATCTTGACATAGACCGTGCCATACTTGCGGAAGATTTCGGTAACTGCAGCCTCAAGTTCAACCTCGTCATGCTGACTATTCAAGCTAGAAATAGCCATATAAGCTGTGAAACTTTATGTGTTCGGCATCCCACTTACTTGGCAACAAATAGACAACTGTCGGGGGAATAATACAATTGACAATTGTTCTTGTCAATAATAACAGTGTCTGGGACGCAGACATGGGGGTCGGCACGAGCGCGCTTGGAATTGGTTGGAGACCTATCATCAGGGATAGGCTCAGTGACACGCCAGTTCTTCATGATTTTATCATTCGCAGACGGAGTTGAACGGCAAGAGGCAAGTTTCTTCGTATGCTCACGAGAAGCACGGCGGCGCACACCACGATTTGATGGAGATCCACCAAACTCGTCGGAAGGAGTACGAGCAATGAAGGGATCTTGGTCCTCTGTGCATTTGCCAAGACGCACGAAAGAACGAGTGCTTGAAATCTGTCAACGACAACTGCATATAAACGAACAGAGGAACTTACCCGGTATCAGTGATAAGACGTGGTGACACTTGTTCTGGCGTATGAACGCTGTCACTGTCGCTACAAATAGACGAATCCGTTTCAATAGCAGTGATTTCGCCTGTAGTAAAGTTGTTAACAAATCTCTCAGCCAAAGATAGTGAGGATTAAAATAAAACGTGGGGGATATCAATGAATAGAAACGAGAGACTTGACGTCTAAAATGAAAGATCTTAGATAGTTGATGGTATGTACCTTTTTTCTTGCGCAGGGATTCATCTGAAGCAACAGGGCTCAACTCAGTTTCGCTGAGGGTAATACTCTTGGAAGACCCGGTAGCCAAGTGGCTCTGGATAAATCCGAAGCAGATCTCCTTTTCAGCCGCACTGATTTTGGATTGACTGGACATCGTAATGTCAGGAGTAGTATTGGCCTGCAACAAAAGCTGAACATGTTATGTTAGCGGAATGTAAAATGGTGAAATGGGAATTCTGGTGCCACATGGGAAATCCGCATGCCTCAATGTAAGGTACAAACTCGCCACTCATCTGCGCCAAACATTACCACTTGCCTTTATCGAGATTGAAGAGTTAGAAGATTTTAAAAAGTGTGTATAGAGACAAATGAAAAGAGCGCATATGACAAATGGAAAGGATGAGAGGGAAATGAAAGTCTTTAAGAAATAAGAAAGGTTGAGAGAGGAAATCGAGGGTCTTTGAGGGGGGATAACGAAGGTAGGGAAAGAAATTGAGAGCGTGGGAAATAAGGAAGGTAGGAAATGAAATTGAGAGTGTGGGAAATAAGGAAGGTGGAAATGAAAGTGAGTGTGGATCGAAAGTACGATCAAATAGAAAAAAGGGACGAGTATGAAGAAGGTTGGAGGGCGAAGGCTGGGGAGGGGGAGGTCGATTTATTTGATCTTGGGCCGCGCTAAGGAATTGACGCTATACGCCTTTGACGATTTTGGGCCAGATAAAGCGTTCAAACGCTGGATACGGTTGTGTGTCTGTTTGAAAGTCGGCTTAACTTTGGACCGGGGGTTCCTGGGCACGAGGACATAAGCGCGCGAAGGGTGGGCGCGCGTGGGGGGGTCATGTGGTAACCGCGTGTTCTCTCGACTGCGATTGGATGTTAATCGCAGCTTGGGGGACTGCGTCGATTATTTTTAAAGGTAGAATTAGGCAAGGAGACCTGATAGTAGTGATGCGATTTGTCTGACAGCTCCGTGCCACTGGCAGCGAGAATAGAGCGAGCCCGTGAAAAGCACAATCTCAGCTATGTGCTGAATCAATATAACCTCAAGACAAAAAAAGATGATGTTATTACACGGAGAAAATTGTGTTGAAAGGATATGATGAACCATATTATACGCGTGTAAGAATGTGACGGCGAGTATTCTCCCAGACTCGAGCTTGGATGAATGAAGTCTTCTATCCAACGGTCCCTTGAAAGACAAAATAGGAATTGTATGTAAAATGAAGTATGAAATCAGATCCCTCCAAAGAATGCATAGATCTTAAATAAATAAATATGGAAGCAAGCGCCTAAAACCTCGTATATCTGGTTCTGTGATTGCTCTCTTGGTTGAGACTTGGGTTTGAGGCAAGGTGTCATTGTGTCCCTCCGCTGATAATTCAGGGAATGTTAGAAGCCCCCATAAAGTTTAAGATGTCAAAAAGTAATATATATAAAGGGGAAGATGAAAAACCGTGCATCTTCTTCATCCAGAAGATGCCGCTAAGAATCTCATCGACTTACAAGTTTTGTTGTTGTCTTCATGACGTTGGAGTACTGAGCTTCGACCCCAAGTGGGGGTGGATTACTAACGGGGCACGGACCAAAAGTGTCCCGAGGGACTTACTTTATCCAACGATATTGAGCCTCAAAGTAGATGGATAGGCTGCTCAACTTGCTATATGACGCTGGTAGTAACAAGACACACACATTAATTTCGCCTTATCCGGGTGGCCACAAGATTGATCTAAATGTATTTGGAATGCCGTTACTTGTAATACGACACGACCGGCGTCTTCCTTAAAAGTTATTGTTTCTACGTCGCTGGAGTCACTGGGGACGACGTCTGGCATCGAAACCGAAGTAGCTGAGGTATAGGCTTCTTCCAAAGATCAGAATGAGGGTCACAAGGAGTTTAAACCGAGGCTTTATTGGCCGCAGCATTGATGAACTACAGAGATATTCAAGGCTAGGTATGGAAACCAGTCCCTTTGACTCCAATACATTCTCATCCAAGACGAATTGCTGATCTTTGTTACCTTGGCAGCATTAAAGGGCGAGGCTATTAGGCTTCCCACGGCTCCCTACGTTCTGAAGACTTTCGATAACCCCGAAGAAATTACCACATGCAAAGTTATATCCGATGCTGATATGGGTGGTTTTACCAAAGCTAACCTCGATTGGAACCCGCCCGATGCCTCCTCGAGTTCTAAGCCAGCAAATAACCCTCAGGGGTATGCAAGATTCCATGGGAGCATATCAATTGATCTTCCAGCAAACAAACCCCAAATCCAGCGCACCGGCTATGCTGCTTGGAGAACTCGAGACAGGCCATCAACGATTTTTGGAAAAAGCCTCTGGGACATCGACCCTTACACATATCTGGCGATGCGTATAAAATCTGATGGACGGAAGTACTTCGTCAACCTACAAACGGAATCAATTGTGCCGAGCGATATCCACCAGCACAGGGTATATGCACGAAAACCGGGAGAATGGGAAACTATCCTCATTAAGTGGAATGATTTTGTTCGCACAAATCATGGAACTGTAATGGAACCACAAACGGAACTAATGCGGCAAAAGGTGAGGACTATTGGCATTGGTTTGATCGACCGAGTGCCTGGAAAGTTTGATATTTCTATAGAGAGCATATGGGCAACAAACAATACCACAGTGGACGGGTCTATTGAGGGTGGGGGATTGGAGGAAGGCCAGTTGAAGAGCAAACATGGCGCGAATATTAGATGGAATGGCAGCAAGCCTTTGTAGATTAGACCTTGCGTAATAATAAGACGGGGAATATCAAGTGTCTGTACTTGATCACTCGAGGCCTCCATATACACCACGTGACCACGCGAATTATTTGCTTTCAATGCAAACATATAACGCGATCATTTGGGGCAAGGTCTAATCCAATACGCCCCCAGAGAAACACCTTGGTGACTGTTCGAACGAAGCAATGGGACTTAATTAAGATAATTACGGCTACAATTAATCACCACAAAGGCCACTAGAGTCAGCACACCAAGTCATGCTGTGCCCCTTCACAAACTACTCATGAAGCCATCGACATGGCAAGATACTTGACTCCCGCCAGTATCGGGGTTTTGTGCCTGATCGAGTTGTATACCGATTCGGCGGTGCCAATATCATCTACAGTTCCCATACTGTCTTTTATTGTCTCTAATTTGCTGCCTCCGAGCCTTCCAAAGGCCTGTGCTCACTTCTCAGGTAATGAGACACTGGAAGATCGTGCCGATTTTATCATCTCAATCGAGGACTTTGAGAGGCTTCTCTCAGCCTATCCATCCGCGTCTGGCCTTCCAGGCCGAAAATTATGGGATGCTTTCTTGATGAAGTTGTGGGACATCAACTCACTCCATGCGCTGCATGATTTTTTCGAGCGGAGGTCGCATCTGCTTGCGAAAACCCGCGAGGATACTCAAATGGACACGGATATGGGAATACCACCACCAAGCCAAACCATGATTTTACTGTCGAGGGCGAGTCCGCTTGGGGCCTTTGTACGAAGAGCACAGTTAGAGTTTACCAGGCTGAAGTTTCAGGATACGTTGAACCTATGGACAAGCTTCATTGCATATCGCCAGGCAACCTTAAGTACTTGGAAGAGGAGGAACGCAAGCGTGGGGGCTTGGAGCTTCGATGTTGTATTGGAAGAGGCGGACAAAGAATGGGACCAAAATATGTTGCAAACATTAGTCAGTGTAGCCTATCCCAACGTCTTTGCGCACCATGGCAGAGCGGACGGGCTAGTTAGCACGAATGACGTTGAGAAACTACTCGAGTTTCAGATCGAGCAGATGCAGAGTAAGCGACCCTTCTCCGGGCACATATATGCACAGCTAATGATAGAAGAACTTGGAAACCGAGTTCCAGAGACTCTGCAACAACAATTTGAAGAGATCCTCCGCGGCGACGTCATGGTACCAAGCTTATCGCATTATGTTAAGTATGATTATTCCGATATTTTTCTCTAGAGTTGCTAGATCTCTTCTAATGTGCATTAGGTTTCTTGATGCTTGGAGAGCGGGAGATTATCCCACGTCTTTTGACAACCTGCACAGATTCTTCGACTATACAATGCAAAACAGAGATAGACTGTTTTATCAGTATGCGCTGCTAAACCTTGCTGTGCTCCAGGCAGATTTTGGGTGCTATCAAGAAGCAGCGGCTGCAATGCAAGAAACTGTTTCCACAGCAAGAGAGAATAAAGATATGGGATGCTTAAACTTTAGTTTGAGCTGGCTGTATCATTTCGGAAAAGCACACCCAACGGTTATAGACCCCGCCGATAAGACCAACATGCTGGGGATAGAAAGAGAGGGCCTTACGTTTCTTCGTGTTAAAGCGAAAGAGTCAGGCATGTGGAGCCTGTGGAGTTCGTCTCTTCTCAGTGAAGCCAAGATGGGGCTTTCCGCTGGAGAAAGTGTGTCGGGTGCATTTGAAAATATCCTAAGGAGTTCACAGCTTACTATAAGTAAGAACATGATGAGCAACGTTGGAGTTCAGATGTTGCTGCAGTCATCTCTATGGAGCCGTCTCGGCATCACGTACCTTGCGTGGTCATATTGCGAAAGCTTTTTGCATAGTTACTGCGGTATCGCCCCGTTCGATGATATTCTCAAAGTTTCCTGCCGCTCTGCCTATCTCCTTGGCCAGAATGGTCAATTCGCTGAAGCTCGTGCGAAACTTGAGCAGCTAGACCCAAACTCTCTGCGATCACTGAAAGCAAGCCAATACTGGCTCATATTTCGTGGAATTCTGCAACTGCGGCAAGCCCTCCGCGGAGGAGACCTAAACAGTGCACATCAACTATTGTTGCAGCTCCTCCAATGCCGAGGTGGCGACCCGGACGTCTCATTTGAGCTTAATATTCTACATATTGAATTAATGGTTCAGCGCGGTGATTACGATAATGCTCTTTGCCGCGTTGAAGAGATATCATCGAGCTTCAAACACGAAGGGGAGGATATATTCTTCCGCCTGAAGCTTCTCAACATGAAAGCTCTTCTTTTTAACAAATGTGACCGCCCACAGAAAGGCTTTTCGGTTGCAGTTCGCGCGGCAGCAATCGCTTGGCGAGCGCACCTACTTCCACCTTTGTGGGAAGCCATGGGAATCATTGCTTCTGTTCTCACTTCGTTGTATGAGTTCGCCGCCGCATCTCGGATTCTCGCCACCATTATTCCACGCGCACTGGAATGTGAGGATGCCGCATTATCTGCAGGGTTGTGGGGGTTCCAAGTGGACGCCTATATGGGACAGGCAGGACAGGCGACTTTCCAGAGCTTGGAACAGAAGGATATGTTAACATTGGCCTTGCAAGGCGTCGGGCGCTGTTTTGGGGAATGGTCTAAGTTAGGAGATAAAAGAAGAATGAGCGAGTGTACTACGAAGAAGGGGTTAATTCTTATCGCTCTCAGAGAAGTTGAGGCGGTGGCGGATGCGAAAGAGATGTATAATGACTTGATGGCAGCATTAATTACAAGATAAAGAGCGAGTCCGTCGTGGCAACTCTAACACCGACATGAAGGTCGAGAGAGAATCAAAACATCCGAGATGAACATATTTTCGGAAATATTCTACGTTCGTCTTCGATTGTTTTGAATGTTACTATGCATAGATATGCCACAATGCCCTTTGGAGACAACAGTTACTACAGATGTGCGCCGTCGCTTGCAGTAAAACGTTTGCGTAGTTACTTGTTGTCATTCGCAGTCGTGTTCAAAAGTAGCTAGGAGGCAACATCCCATCGGATATTCACGAGATTCTACTTTATACGTTCCTTTGCGGTAGGTCGGGCCACGATAGCGACAAAAATAAAAATCGTAGGATATGAGATGCTGTTCTTAGCGTATTTGTTTATGTAGACTTCAAGATAATGTACAGGTTCTCTGTCCGCAATTATTTCCAGAGCGATAGCCACATGACGTGGTCACTTTCCCATTTCAGCTCCTTCAAAAGACAAAAAACTTGTCCAGCTTATTCCGCAGGTTTGTGGTAGTTAACCGCGTCATTCCAGCTATAACACGGGTTAGTATGTGTTATCAAACAAAATATTATGTAGCGGTTCAGGCTCTAAATTGGAAGCCGAGGGGATTCTTACAAAAGAGTCTTGTCTCCGCTTCCCCAGAAGAAGTTCTTGGAGCGGACGTTCTGGTATGGGTATTCAGGGCGTTCCTCCAGTGGCTCTCTGTGCGCCCAGTGCTCCCAATGCTCGTTCCAGAGGTTGTAAGCGTTGACTCCGGAAATGATCAGGCAAGGGATCACAGCACTGTACATGGTCAGCTCTGCATTATTTCATATGTCGCCCTCTCATCGTCTTGTGCCTTTCCTGCCCTCTCATCGCTATGCGTTATGCGTGCACATGCTGAATTCCGATCTCCGGGGACAGGATTTAGGTCGACCTACTAGATGGAAAGCTTGCGCCACAAATCTGCATTACAATAAGATCAGCACGAATTCACATTCTTGTCGGGTATCGCAACTTACCAGAGGTAGCGGCCGCATGGTCCTTGACGGCCTGTCGCTCGCGGTTGAAAGCGTTATCCTGAACGCCAGCTGGGAGCTTGGCCTCGGCGTGTGCAAGGCGCTTCTGGATAGCTTGTCGCACAACTTGGGAGCGAAGAGGTGCCGCAGCACGGACAATGGTGCGTGAAGAGAACATGGTGCTATAATAACATGCAATTGGTAGTCAATGAACAATGCCTCGGAGAACGATGAGGTCGACCAACTTTCACGCTAGACATTACCGATTAGTCATCGGGCAATGAGCCGCAGCCGACATATGTTTAGTCACGTGACAATGGTGTTCATTGGTGAGTCTTGACCCAAGTTGAGAGGTCTGAATATATTGATAGCCTACATCAAAGTTTCGGAGACCTCATTTCTGGATGTCTATAAGTTAATGGAAGCGATGCATTGAACTTACTGGCACACTCGAAATAATATGGTGATAATTCACCATGGGGTTACGGATAACAACTTGGAACGGTAAGGTTACTCTCAGAACAGACACTTACATCAACTTACTTTCTCGTAGTGAATGGAATAAGGTCAGTATCATCATCATAATACCGTGCAGTGAAATATGTCGGGTTTTTATATCTGCAATTAAGCTGAGATTACTCACACTCATCAGGAACCCGTTTGGATATCAACCATGGCGAGAGAAGAAAACCTTCGGGGTTAGTTCGGCTGCATTGATGCTCGAACAGAGCAGAAATGGACCCATACTGACGATCGACTAGGCAATGTTTGACATCCTCGAAGCAGATATAGTTATTATGCAGGAGACAAAAATCCAGAGAAAGGACCTTCAAGATGACATGGTTCTTGTGCCTGGTTGGGATTCATATTTCAGCCTCCCCAAGCATAAAAAAGGTGATCGCGCAATTTCCACGAGTTTACATAGTTACTTATGCTTATGCATCATCACAGGGTATTCTGGGGTTGCCATCTATACTCGTTCAAGCGTTTGCTCCCCAATCCGAGCCGAAGAAGGAATTACTGGCATTCTTTGCCCCCCTGGCAGCTCACAAAGCTTTTTTGATCTCGCCGAAGCCGACAGAATTGGCGGATATCCAACCATTTCACAGTATGGGGATTGCACGTTAGATGCCGCCACGCTCGACTCAGAAGGCCGCTGCATGATACTCGAATTCCCTGCTTTTGTTTTGATTGGAGTCTATTGCCCAGCCAACCGTGACGATACCAGGGATGATTTTCGCCTTGGCTTTCTAAATGTCCTCGATGCGAGAGTACGCAACTTAGTGGATGCTGGAAAGAGAGTGATACTGGCTGGGGACTTGAATGTTATTAGGGAGGAGATTGATACCGCGAATGCCCAGGAGAGAATGCGAAAGGAAGGGGTTACTGCAGAAAAATTCTTCTCTGCGCCAGCTCGAAGGCTGTTTAACCATCTGGTTGAACATGGCAACGTCTATGGCGAAAGAGATGAAGGTCGAGCTACGCCTGTTCTAACAGATATATGCCGTGAATTCCACGAGCAGCGGAGAGGCATGTTCACGTGCTGGGACCAGAAAAAGAATGCACGACCAGGAAACTTTGGATCTCGCATCGACTATATATGCGCGAGTCTAAACTGTAAGAATTGGTTCTCTGAGTCAAATATTCAAGAAGGGCTTATGGGATCTGATCACTGTCCGGTCTATGCCGTCATCAGCGACAAGGTGCAGCTTGATGGGAGAGAGGCTGATATTAAGGACCTTATGAACACCGTGGGAATGTTCCGAGATGGTTTTCGCCAACGCGACTGGACCGTCAAAGATCTACTTCCTACCTCTGCCAAACTCCTCCCAGAATTTGATAGAAGGCGTAATATCCGAGACATGTTTATGAAGATTCCGCCTCTTACCAAAGAAGAAAGCTTTACAAGTTTGGGTGAAGTTGGTAGCGAAACCAGGCCTGAAAGCTCAACAGGTGACAGCTGTGAAGCGGCGGAAAGGGGGTTAAAAGATCCTTTTGGTACGGCACCCCAACCTTGCGTGGCAAAACAACAAGAAAGAACAACATCGAATTGCAATACTGGAAAAGTAGTCAACCCCATAATTTCTAAGGGCAAGCGTCCCGCAGAATCTCTCCCCTTTCGACGAGATCAGAAACGCACTAAACTTGCCAGCGCAAGGGCTTCGACAAGCAAGAATCCGCAGAGAATGGCCCAAAGCACGTTGCAAGGCTTCTTCACGCCGAAGACACGATCTCCAGGTGGACAGCCCGATGTCAACGCCGATACCTCACCTTCGAACCCTACCAACAGTAACCACTTTCCCAGTCAATTCCCCGGGCAAGAGTTGGCTTTGGGACCAGGCCAGGAAGCCCAGGAGGACCTTGCCTCACACAACGCCACTGAAGGGCACAATACCCCTAATGACGCCAAATATTTGACAACTCCTGCCAACATTGATAAAGGAGAAGATATTATCGACCCAATTGCAACCAAAGAGTCATGGTCAAAGATCCTTGGGGGGCGTATGGCACCTCGCTGCGAGCATAACGAACCATGCCGAATGCTATCCACGAAGAAACCTGGCGTGAATTGTGGGCGGTCGTTCTACATATGCGCCAGACCACTTGGCCCTTCGGGTGACAAGGAGAGAGGCACACAGTGGCGCTGTGGAACCTTTGTATGGAGTAGTGAATGGATTGCCGACCCTTCATGATGATTATTCTCCCATGGCAAGAAAGGAAGTTCAGAGAAGAAGTAGCGTGCAATCACTAGGGCACGACGAAAAGACATTGAAGTACACAGAGCTTCCGGACAGTAGCGATGCAACCATCCTGCTCTAACTTTGCATCCAACGTGGCCGCTCGTCAATACGAGTTTAATATCCTGTAGATATTAAACTTTCGAACCTACAGACTCAAGTTTGAGCTTCTTGAGTTCCTATAGGGGCCTCCATGTTTTGGTGGAGTAGCCACCTAGAATTATGCTGAGAAAGGCGCTGGCTATTTCATGGCGCAATAAGGCGCCCTGGGTCTCTAAAGGTTGGAGACCATTTGGCATAGCACGGAATGCAATCGCGAATCAGAATATATGAACTCCATGCAGGAAAGGTTTGGACTTCTATTCGGGGATGGCGCACGGGCCCCAAGCTATAAGTTCGTGATTTCCCTTTCGGGACGACGCACGGGCCCCAAGCTGGAAATTTGTGGTTTCCCTTTCGGGATGACGCACGGGCCCCAAGCTCCAAATTTGGAATTTCCGTTTCGGGATAGTCACCAAGGCTCTGCAACATGTCAAAAATGAGAAAATTAAATTTGCATCAGCTGTGTCAGTTTCTCGAATAATGCTTCAAACTATACCTAGTAGATCCCGATTATTAATGCCAGGAGCGTCACGCCAACATTTGTGTTGTGATTGAATGTATGCTGGGGACTGGCATCGAAGACATTTTATGCTTTCGTAGATTTTGGGTTGCAATCATTATTAACGAGCACAACAAATAGTGGACTGCATTCTCTGCTTCAAATTGAATATTCGTGGTTCAGTTATCTTATCCCATCCCATCCCATGCGATGCTGAAACCCAAGGACGAACGCAAACTCAAAGCAAACCTGCTCATTGGTGAAACCCGTTGCCTGATCTATATCCGGTATCTAGCTAGTCCCTTCCATCTCTCTCTTGGAAACTGGCAATCCATCGCAGTAGAAGTGTGACGCTCGAACTTGCTCAGGTTAGCTTGTAGTCCCATAGTCTATCCAGAGAATGAGTGCTTGGATAACGTACCTGTTGAGATGATCACTGGCAGTGTGGACCCATTTCGTGAACAGTGGTCTTCGAAATCGTTCATAACCGACGAGGTAAAACACGGGCGTAATGTTGATTTTTTGGTGGTATCTTGCTTGTGCGATATTATACCTGCGGAAAGAAAGAAAACAAATCTGTCCGTAACGTCCACAATACATCGTATCAGGGTAGGGCAGTCATTGTTCGGATGTGCAGGAATCTTCCACATCGAGTTCAAAGATAACACCGCAGCAAACCTGTCTTCAAATGAGCTCGAAATGTTCGAATGCGCAAGGCTTCAAGTATATATCCGTGCCCCAACAAGAGAAATTTGAAGTTGTGGATGTATGTGGTGTTTGCGTGTGGTTGACTACACCGTTGAAACAGTCCGTTCATTTATCTTGTCCAGAGATAAGCGCCAGGTGCAACTCCGGTGGTGGGAATGCGGCCATCCTTGACAAGACCGTCATCTTTCAGCATCAAGTCAACATCAGCGGTAATTGAATTCCAGGATACAATGTCGATGTCCATGGCAGCACTGTTAACAACACTCTTGGCCAACTCGACTTTTGTTGGACTATGAGCTCCAAGAAAGAGAACATTTGATGTGCCCGGCTTTGGAATGAGAAATTTCAGGTCAGAGGAATCTGGAGATGTTAGTTGCGGATATGTCAGAGGGACGTTTAATCAAGTACCGTTTGGCAGGTTACCACCCTGGTTGTCGTCTGCGGCATTCTCCTCGGCCAGGAATCTAGCCATCAACTTGCGCTTCTTTTCTTTCGTCATACGTCTCTTCAGTTGCTCCGGGCGGCGTGGACGATACTGATAGTCTGGATATTGCAGCAAATGGTCGCGCTTGGCCTGCTTTGCAAGGGCTAGGTAATGATTGCGAATCTCCGTTGACTCCCCATTCCACTTTTGGCCGAGGATGACAGCTAAAAATGGTTAATTCATAAGTCACATCGACATATGAAATTAACTTACAGATTTGATTGTTGTGAATGCCAGGGTTTGCATTCTTGACATGTTGGTGGTGATCTTTACGATAAAGAATGAACGCATTTGGCGGTCTTGGAATCTTGGCCATGGTTTCGCCGGCGGGTTCGGATGCACCCGTATCTGGCGTATAAACAATACCTTGCCCAAACTGGGGGCCCTGACCAAATGGATGAAAAACAACTCTGTCAAGATCATTCAAAACAGTGAATTCGGATGATGAGTTGATGAGTAAGCTGTAACGAAGTCAAAATGTGAACGTATAGACGTAGCCAAGGTACGGTACTCACGCGAAACCATAAAGCAACCAATTCTTTTCATTTTGTTCGAGCTGATCGAAAATACCGGACAACTGTATGTGCGCAATGGCATTGTTGCTGGTAATTTGACCAGAGAGAATTGCTGAAATGGACTGGGCCAGGTTGGTGGGTGCGAAATTCATGTCTGCCGTATGAAGCGACATAGCTCGCGACAATGTTGATGCAAACTACAGCTGAGAAAATAACTGTTGCAGTTGTATTTATTGTTTGGGGCCACAGCTTGATGGCAATCAATGGAATGAATACACAGAAAGGTGGTGTTGAGTGTGTTGATTGGATATGACAAAAAGTTTGTGGAGGAGTGGTTGTCGAGGAGTGAATGAATTGAAGTTGATGGAAGCGCTTATGAAAAGTAAAGCGAGAGATGCGACAGAATAACCGCTTTCTTTGTTGATTTAATTAGCCTGCACCATACTCGGTAAATTAAGCGGTCGGTAAAAGCAGCAAGTAAATGGATTGTCTGCAAGAAGCCCCAAAGTGAATTTCATTTGACGCCACAGAATTACCAGCCTTAACCTCTCAAAAAAATAGATACATCGGTCCCAAAGTCCACCACAACTTCCACTGCCTAATCATAACGGTAATCCCACCAAATAAAAAACAGCTTTCGACGGAAATGGATGCCCACTCAAACGAGAAAGTCAAGGAGCGGGAGATCATTGAGCAAGTGGACATTTCACCTTACATCAGCGACCAAGATCCAATCCATGGTTACAATGACGGGTATTATAGCGACACATCCGACGAAGAAAGCCTATCCGATCAAGGTAGCGAAACAGATGAAGAAGAAAACTCTACGCTGGACGAAGACGAGTACGAAATGTTCAAAAATAGAATGAAACTTAAACGCGGCCGCTCAATCGGGTTAAGTTTCAAGCCGAACGGTTATTTGATCCCAAATCGTCAACTTGCCTATCTCCTGAGGGCTCGCAAGCTGGTACTATACGGCCCTTTTGACGCAAACGAATTGAATACTCCTCTCGGAGAAAGCAATTTTTGTCCGTCACTTCAAGATGTCCCTTGGCGTTCATCTGGGCTGAAATTTCGCGCGAATGGAAGAGCAACCGCCACCTTAAAGGACCCCCATATGAAGAAAGTACTGTCTACGGAATTGGCAAGCAAACATGAGAGCAGCCATGGAAAAGATATCAGCACATTACGGGAACACCTGAGCCAGTTGGGAGTTTCCTTTGACTCAAATGATGCCATTATCAAAAACCCCACGCTGGAAGCTTTACTGGATGCCGGAAAGGTGGTCTTGGACAACTCAGCACATGGTTACACCCTCCCTAGCATTTCAAAGTCAAGAGACGGGGGACATTTCGAATCCAGTTTCGCCAAGCCATCTACAGTCTTTTTTGTATCAATGCCAACAAGCGACATCATTTTGGGTTTTGATCAACAGCAAAAAACTTCGAGAACCCTCCAAAGACGTTTATCAAAGCCGAACGGAGCTGAAGAAAGCCAAGGGGATGGAAGTATTTTGGATGTTGGCTTTATTCCAGTCAATAACAATGTTCTCGAGGTTCTTGGCGGTACCAGGTATATCATTTCCCTCAGCGACCTGGCTTTTGTTATGGCCGATGAAAAGAAACTGCTATCATCTCGCCGGCCAGAAAATTGCGGCCTCGGCCTATCAATTAATAACGTCCTATCCATACCTCGAAAAAACGACAGCTGCAAAATTTTAAACTGCAAAGGTGAACACAGCAGTGTCAGTTCAAAAATAGGATATTCGGAGTTTGTTCCAGAGGATACAAGTGACCCCAAAATAGATTTCGAGTCCGATCCAAATGTTTTGAGCTTCGTTCCATCCGAAGAAGCCAGGAATCTCATCCAAAAATTCAAAACAACAATCAGCGAAGGTTTTCCAGGGCATCAAAAAAACGCTCAACCAAAATTTCGCCCCAATCGCAACCCGTTTGGTTTCCAGTCTACAATTTCGCTGCCACCATGGAATTCTATTAAGTTCACGTACACGACAGTCGAGCGCATCCCCGCCAAGCTTCGAAGGATTGAGAATGTTCTGGTCAAGGTCAACAAGAGGGTTATCACGATCATCGATATTTTCAACGAAAGTTCCAACATACTTGGAGGATCCAAGAAGATGTATCTTCCTCTTGTTTTTCGATGCTGGCTTCGGGCCAGCATTGTTGCGTAGGTCTTGTCTTGTTACTGCATAGTTATTTAGACTAATGTTATCCATCCAGAGAGATATCGGTCTACTTAGAGCGATCAGACGCGAACTCCAACCCGGATGGAATTATCTGGACCCTTCTACTGCCGTTTTATTTAAGTGGGGAGACACCGAATCGTGCTGAGATGTCTGTTATCGCAGGCCAGGTACCTCAAACTGGAGACCAACGGCAAAATTGGGACAGCCCCACGGCGAAACTGAAAACAATCTGTAGGTTTTCAAAATGACAACTCGCGAAAGTTCTAACACGCTGTAGTGCACTCCGGCATTTTAGGTGCTTTCCCGTTGGAACTTTTTTTTCGTGGCAACTTTTGGCAATGGCTCGTATATGGTACGTCACAAGTTAAATTAGCCAAATCATTTCTGACCTGTTTACTGCACAGAGGGGGCGCCGCATGTACGGCGAATTCGACCAGGGCCAGAGGAATATGAATTGTCGGAATAAGTTGGGGGTATATATTTTAATGACAACACTTTTGACATCAGCAATCCAGCACATACAACTGAATATCTGGCATGCCTGGGTTATACGCGCTCGTTGATGCATCTACAACGTATGCTGCCCTGGTCGATACCACACTCCTTCCCCCACTTACGCCTGGTAGGTATGGAATGCAGCGAAACTTACGATTTGGGGGATTCGTTCTAGAAAGCGCTCAGCGCAGAGAGCTCGAGATGTTTGGCTGGTGTAGCTGGCAACCTCGACCATGAAACACCCGCATTCCATTTGTACCCTTGCATCATGTCTTTCAATGTGAGAAGTGACGTCCAGATAAAGAAGCACGCCAAGGAAACTAAGCTGTCATCCTGTCCCACAGCACCTTGCCGCATTAGTCGCGCGATCTCCACCCAACCACGCCGTCAGCTCTTTCCCGCATCTTGTCCCTCCACCATCCACCGTCCACCCCCTTGCTTCCAATGTTAGGTTCCCATGTTACTGTTACTGTTGCTTCCCTCTCCCGAACCATAAATCAGCATAAACCTCCGCCACCATTCACCACACACACGCTGCTTTTACTTTCTTGGCAACGCAGTGATCTTTGCCGCAATGCATGAGACATCACACCGCAACACGTTGGTGTCCCAATAAAGAGACTTGTCACCCGATGCACGATTGGCCCACGGTTAGACCCTGCAGATATGCGAGGGAAGGATCATATCGCGTTAGCGTCAATTTAGATATGTGACATGTCTTCTGTACCACGCCATATCGAAACACGGTACGTCGTATTCCAGAACTCCGTGCTGTTGATTCGGTGCGTCCTGCATCAGCAATACGTACGGCGGTGGGGAGGAATGGGCCGAAGTTCGAACGATTGAAGGATTGGACCCTGATATTCTTTCCTTGAAATATGACCTGTTTAGGAATAGCGCCAAAATAGAAGTTCATATGCGCCAGACATTTATTTATATTCAGGAACAGCACATCGCATTTCACCGCTGTACCCAAGGCTCCAAACAAATGGGCTTGGGAAGCATTGGGGAACCTCCCGAAAAATAAGGGGGGTGGAGGGGGAATGGAGGCTAAAGCCAGGAGAAAGTCATGGGAGATTCAGGGGAGCCGTCGCTCGAGGGAATATGGGTCAATGGAGCTACTATACATGTCCCAGGCCTTGTAAATAACTTTGTACATTAATCGCGTCTCGCGTCTGTACGAGGACCTCTTGTTTCTGCTCCCAGTCGTCCAGCCCATATCGCAGCTGCCTCGTTATTCCTGGTACGAGATCTTCCTCATCTCGCCCAGCCGCTGTCTCGCAGCCGCCAAATTATTCTCGAGTTGCAGAATCTCAACCTATCGATGGTTAGTATCAAAACCTATTTGCGGGGCGAGTTCTAGAATCATACCTGTTGCTCCATCTCTCTGACCTTGAACTCGTGCGCTCCCAGCTTGCCATAATCAACTCGTTCTTCATCCTGGTCACGGTCTTTGATCATGCTCTGCACCTGTCTGACTAGCGCTCTGCATGCGGCACCGACAGCTTTGCTGGCTGTCTCGAGTGTCTCTTGGCTCTTGCTCATGAAGCCAGCCTTGACCCGGCTTGCAGCTACAAGCTGCGCGGTAGAGGCCGCAACATCGTTTGATGCGACAATAAGTTGCTCGGGGCTATTGCGACCGGATAGCACTCCATCGGCAGTTTCAATAAGGGTGTTTGTCGAGCTCGCCACAGCCTTTGCTGCGGAGATGAGACCCTCCGTCCATCGATTGTTCTTCTTGTAAAAGGCCGTGCGAGACGAAGATCCGCGACCAGCTTGCACAATCTCTTGCTGGGTGGCAGTGGCCGCCTTGATCAACTGCGCGATAGCATTGGTAACTGCCAGTGCGGCATCTAGAATTGAGTCATGAATACGCAGCTCGTATGTCGAGTAACCATCCTTGGGCTTGTTCTTAAGTTTGGCTAGGCGGGCTGCTGCTGCGGCGATTGCATCGGCAGCCTTGGTGAGTTCGTTGTCGACAAGATCTCCCAAGTCACCCTTGTTGTTAGCTAGCCTTCCGCTGCTCGGTGCAAATGAATCAGCAAGCTTGTTCAGCTTTTGCAGGTTCATCTGGACATCGTTGTTATTATTGATGACGACGTCAGTTTTCTGCATAGGGTCCATGCCATCCAAGCGAAAACTCTGAAGGCCACGGAAGAATTTAACTGTGGATTGAGCAGATTGTCTGGCTGCATTTATTAGTTGGTCGGCCTTCTTGTCGTCGGTGGCCAGCCTTGTGAGCCCCTTCGTATTGCTCAGTACATCTGCAATGGAGCCAGCAAAGACGTTGGTGGTACGGATAATCTCCGCATGTGTGCTATTAGGGCCATCGGCGATAAAGTTATTGAATGAAGTTGCAAACTCAGTCGCACTAGCAGAAGCTTTCTCGACTTGTGAAAGCACATATGACGGAGATGCATTCTGGTTTCCAGCTTGCATTGAGGAGTCCAGCTCGTACAGAGCGTCGTCTACACGCTGGACGCCACTCTGAAGGACAGAATCAATTATATCATTGATCTTAGCGATGTTTGAAAGTAACACCGCATCAATCTGACCATCTAACGCATGGTCTGTTTCTCCTTGGGAGAGCTTAAGCTCGTTAAGCTCAATCAAAGTCTGATCCATTCCCATCTTCATGATTTCTAACTCATCTTCCTTTTCTCTGAGCAATTGCTCGAGGTCGCTATCGCCTTCCCTGTATTTGGTTGACATGTCCTCAAGAGCGCGCGACTTCTTCCGGAGGGCATCTTCAAGGTCGGCCATTTCACGATTGTACTTTGAAAGCATAGAAGAGAGCTCATTGCCCTTACTAAGCTCTGCACTATCAGCACGGTCAAGAGCCATACGGAGTTCTCGTTTCAGCTTTTCAAGCTCTTCCCGGTTTCCACCACTCGCCCGGTCCTTTTCGTGTAGCGCACGGTCTCGTTCGCGGATCATGTCCGCAAGCTCGAGATTCTTCGTCTTGATTTCACGTTCTAGCTTTTCCCGTTTGTCAATTGCTTCCTGTGCCGAAGCTGCCTTGAGCTGTACAGATTTGAACTTTTGGAGGAGATCAAGATGCTCGGTTCGAAGCTGCGAGTACAGCTTGGCCAAAGCTTCATACTTTGTTCTCCACGTGTTCAGCTGTTCTTGCAATGCTTTGATTTGGTCATCTTTGCTTGAAATTTGCTGGCCATAACTGGCTTGGATCTGCTGTAATTCGCTCTCAAGGGCCTTTACCCGCTGGTCATACTGTTGCAGCATCAGCTGATCACGTTCGTACTGTGCCCTCGCGTTTAGGTTTTCTTGCTCAAGCTCGGCCAACCGTCCTTGAGTCTGCCATTGTGTCTGTTGCTGCATCAGCGCCTCTTGTTCGCGACGTTGCTGCTCCGCAAGTTGGCGCTGCTGCTCTTCAAAGTTCTGTTGGGCCTGCAAAGCTGCTTGCTGCTGGGCGTAAAGCTGCTGTGCTTGCCTTTCCTCCAATACTCTCTGTTGTTCCTCATACTCCTTCTGTTGGCGATTTTGTTCATTCTTCCAGAACTCACTGATGTCATCTGGCTCCTCATTTTTTGGTACCGCGACAGGTGTTGGCTGGCGTTCCACTTCTTGCTTCGGGCGCTGCGGTAAGCTAGGTGCGTTGTCATCCTCAGCAAGGAGATTGGGCGGGTCTTGAGGCAGCTTGGGAACCGTTATTAGGCTTGTGAGGTATCGCAAATTGGAGCACTCGTAGTAGAACTTTATCAACCGATAATGCTGAGCATCATACCGGCCCCGTAAAGGCTCCAGAGCTTCATCGTCGCCGGTAGTGGTATGCATTGCGCGAAGCATACTTGTAACAAACTTGTAAATCCCATAGCTCTCCTGAACCAGTGGTACCAGGGCTGAAATTCGACATTCGTTGTTTGCGCCGCTCTTGAAATGAGAGAAAATCAACTTCTGGAACTGTTCAATCTTGTCCTGAAGCTGCATCAGGTCTGTAATGGTCTCGTATCCCTCATTCGGATCATTTATTGACTTTAAGCTGATGTACTCCTCATATTCAAAAGTTCCATTGAACTCCGGATGTTGTTGGTGAAAGGTGAGCTTTGCAAGGAGAAAGTAGACGTATTCTTTAATCAATGGGCCATAGCCTCGGAGGCCTTCTCCAGACATTCCGCGGTTCAAGCTATCGATCCAGCCTCGATTTGCCATAGATTCTCGAAGCGTTATGGGATGCCCTTCCTGTAAAACTTTATGGACTGTGATCAGTGCTTTGAATGTCTGGATCTCGTCTGCAAGTATAGGTTGCCTGTAGATTGTCACCGTTAGCTATGAAGGAACTAAACCACAGTCTCTCATCATCTCGAAGTGAAGAGGCCCGCGGCTGATGTCAAACTTCACTCACACCTTCATCCCAGCCCAAAAGGACTGGGAGCTCCTGTGGTCCCATGTATATACGATGCAGCTCCTCACATGCTTTCGTTTGGGTGCCGATTCCTCGATGCTGGTGGCTTTTCTAATGTTTATAGCCAGCTCGCCCTCAGACCTATATCGCATTTATATTAGTTTAACTTCAGGACGATGTAAACCTCTGTTAAGAGGTCTACCAAGGCAACATGATTGGGGGCAACAGACTTCGCATTGTCAACGTGTCTTGCTGTTTGTAGTGACATGATGGAACTGCAGCAGCGGACACACCCGCGCACAAGGAATAGAATGCAGTATATCAATAAACTGATTCGAGAGCGGCGATATAATAAACCGCGGTTTGCTTATATGGATTCCGTGAGTGAGGCCGCGCAACACGGTAAACTTGGGAGCGAGGCTCAAACGGCAAGCTCCGGTCACAATGACGGGGTGTGGGGCAGGCCAATTATTCGCCTCTCCACGTAATCTCCAGGTACAACGGCAATTAAGCCAAGAAAAATGGCATGGCTCGCAACAATGTGGATTTTAGTACTGAACTGTAGTAGGCTTCACCGTCAATCCACTGCCATGGTATTCACTGTTGAGGTATGCATTTATTTGATTGGATGACAAAACCCCAAAACCCCTTCACTATAGTGGGTTTTACTATCATTCACTACGAGTTATTTAATGATATTGAAGCCGTAGCAATAAACACAAGTACAGGAGTTTTAAACATGTGGGGTTTTCTTCCCATATGGATTCACTCAATACCGCTGTAGCATAAACTCCCTGCAAGTGATGCTCCGGCAGATAGGACTAGAACTTGCCAAGGAGCCTGATGCTGGGGATATCTGACCGAATGTCTGTGAAAGTCAATAATTCTCCTGGCGGCCAAAGCCAAGCCGAGAAAAGCTGGTTGACTCGATGATGAGTATGATATGCCAAATTCAAACTGGGTTATTTCTCCAGACCCGGATTGGTGGTAAGGTCCCAGTGCCATGTTCCGCTGTGTTGAGGGTGAAGCTTTGGCGTAATGCAGGATACGCTTTGGAAATTCCCCAAAGGTAGTTCAAAATGTACTTGAGCTGACATATACAACTTCTACGATCCAAAACGTCTGGTGCTGCCATCTCTATCGGATTGTTTATGCAGGCTCTCCGTACTCTCTAGTACATTCGTGCGTAAGACGGGATATTCCTTCGCTGATGTGCGAGCTTCGTCGTCGGCTTCCCAGCGAGAAATGGCGGATTCGTCCGATGGAGACACCGGCTCAGAGTCTGGAGCTGCGACGACGAGTACACCTTCCTGTGAGACCTCGTAGTCGTTGTGAGAATGCCGCTTGGGCAGTGGTGGAGCTTGACGGGACGTGCTGGAAGATGTGGAGTCTCGAGCCTTGACCTCAGACGGCTGTCGGACTTGATGCGGACCAGGGAGTGGTCTGCGTTTTGGAACTGGAATAGGTGCAGTCTTGGTCTTTCTGTCTGGCAAAGGTAGGGGTGTGCCAGGAGGCGGTAATGGTTTCCCGCGACCCATTGGCTGCGTCAAATCGGGCGTTTCACTTCCAATTTCAGAAGCCATGGAGAGCTTTGTTTGGTCACGGCTTCTTTGTAGCGCATTTAGCCCCCATTTCCGAGCATTTTCAGCTGCATTGGCAACTGCGCTAAGAGTATTTCGTTTGGGGGTTGACCCTCTGCCAGTACTGGGTCCGCCTTCTGAATCCTCAGTCACGTTCGGCGAACCACTGGCGTCTTGGCCGATAAAGCCCAGGTGAGAAGGGCGTATGGCATCAGCGTTCAAACTGTCAGAAAGACTGCTGGTGCTTTCTGCAAATAACCCTTCGCGTTTGTGCTGGCTTGATATGGGGCTCTCTCCACCAGCTTTTCTCGATTCGCCATAAATCGTCGAGTCGCGTTCAGCACATTCGACATTTTCTAATTCTCGTGAGGAAAACGACGACATACTGCCAGATTTGGTTTTCAATATACTGGAGGGCTTAGATGGAGACCCAACAGGACTGGCCGTTGCTGAAGGCGGGGGCGACTTTGCGGATATAGCAGCCATGGTAGAAGCCGCTGAACCATGGTCCGAGGAGCTTTCGAGCTTGAGCGCGTCAATGTTGGTATTGTCGGTGCTTACAACAGCACTGGCGAATGAGTGCTTTCTGATCGATTTTGGTTTATTAGAAGCCACTGATGGATTCGTTTCAACACTAGTAGATGATGCATTCTTCTTTGAAGGCCCTAGGTTGAAGACCGACTTCGCAGTTTTCCGAGCGTAAGACTCTCCATGTGGGTTAGAATCCAAGGCGGGGGTACTCATGCTTTTCCCCATCGGCGGAAGAGCTGGAGAAGAGGCTTGATTTTCCACTTGCTCCAGCTCGTCTACATCTCCATCCTCGGCAATGATGGTCTCGAGGGTTTGTGATGACCGGGAAAGTTCGCTATCCGTCCAGATGCCGCCGCGCCATTTCTTCCCATCTGTATTGAAAAACGCAAGGTCGTCCCAAAATGGCATAACGATGGACTCCGCAATAACCTCCTTGATTCTATTTTCTATCTGGCGGAGAATCAGAGTGTAGGTAATTTGTCTAGAGCTGACAATTGGCTCGATAGACATATCTATTCGAGGGGCGGTTTCGAATGTCATCCAAAGGCGGTTGCTCGGTGGCGGCTTAATTCTAAGAAGCATGTGTCCCTCAACGCGCCGAATGGTAACAGCCAGGATTAAATCTACCTCTCTAGCTTTGAACCTTGACCCAAGTTCTATCCTTGCAGTTGCGGCTATTTCAACGCGGAAATTGCCTGTGTAAAGTATGTCGCCTTCAATCGTACAATCGCCGTCGACCGTAAGGTCTTTTAAGCGCGGGTTAGTGATGTATGGGGCCCCCTCACCCATATCAATGTTTCGGAGAACAATTTTCGACAGAAATGCAGGCTTCTTAACTCTCGATATCTTCTTGGTGATCTTGGCTCTGATAAAGGCCTCGACATCTGGGGTTTTGTAAACGCCGAGGAATATTCGACCGAGGATAGCGTTGAACCAGCGAATCTGCATATTCTCCTCGGATGAATGTAGCCGTTGAACTAATTCAATAATATGCTTGACATCGAACTGTAGAGGCTTGGGAACGCTGCTTGAATCTTCAGGTCGTCTTTGAGTATTTTTCAGCAATGCAAAGTAGAAGTCTTCCTTCTCGGAAAGGCTGTCGGTGAACAGATAGAATGGTTTCGAAGGTGTTCCATCGGGCGTCATTTCTCCAACATCGACTCTCCGGGTCAAGCATATGGCATTGCGCTTGATAAAAAGCTCTCCATCTGGTATCTCCTCGCCCCCCCCATATATGCTGACATCGTGGTGTGCCAAGGAAAGAACGTAGCGGACCTCGAGTTGCTCCTCTGTGTCGAAGAGCAAGATGTGTTGATGTCTAGCAAGTAGTTAGTCGCAGTGCAAGTAAAATGATAACATATGGTCGCTCTCTAGGTTATAACCCATACCTTAACACAACATAAAATACGTTTCCACCTTTACTTATTGGTCTTCCAACGCCCTTAATGTCCAATGGATTTGTGTCTTTTCTTCGGTCGAATATGCTGCGGTACATGCTTTGGTATACACTTGGGCTTGGCGAAGTGACAACGGTAGAGCCTGTAGGAGTTGTTCGCTCCGGGGGTTTGCCATTAATGCCTCCAGGGACATATTCGCGGCAGACAGCAAAATACCCCGCAGCTACGTCGGACTCTTGGGAGCTGCGCGACTGGAACTTCTCATCCAAATTTTTGGAAGCCGATCTAACGGCATCCGCTCGGTCGCCATCCCGCAAAAGGTCTTTGTTTCCCTGGGCTCCTGGCACCTCTATCGGGGTCTCGCGGACGGGGAACGTCAGGTAAGCGTGTACAATGAGGACCACGGCGAGGAGGGGAAGGAAGGTAAGGCCACCAAGAACGTAGACGAAAAGGAAATAGGTGACCCCTCCCATCATGGTCTATCAATAGACCTCTCTGGATACACGCACAGCCCAGATAGAAGCTACGTGGGGTTGGCGATGACGCGCGTCGGGTGGGAAGATCCTCCTCAGCCAGCAAGGTGGCATCTGAAGTTGAGGTGGGCGCAAGGTGGGTGCACGCGGTTAACGCCGACCAATAAAGTTTAGCGACATTTTTCAGAACGACCATGGAAGTTGTTAGCTGAGCTGGTGCATCAGCCTCAAAGGCTTCACCACAAAAGCTCCCTCAAAGTTAAAAAGCGCATCATATTGGAGTTTGTACATTAAATTAGAAAGAAGTATTATCACTATTCCTATTCAAATTATTTATATTATTCAAGTCAAGACATACGCCACGTATATTACAGCTGGGTATAACTGCACAGTACTACCACTGACGCTGAAGCCTTGGAAACGTTGGAGGGGTTCGTCACAGAAAGAATCACAAACTATGCGAGTGCATATTTGGGTAGAGAACCTTGCATGTGTGTATCCGATTACCATTCCAGGTCTTCATGGTCACCATCATCTCCCTGTAATCTCTTCATCAGACGTCCAGCGACGTTTCGCTCTGTCGTAAGCCGTGCCCGTTCTTTCACTCGCGAATAGAACACCGGACAATCTTTGCTGTCACACCTGACTTCATCCGCCCATGGTATGTTGGAGCAGCTTCGGCAAACATCTTCTAATAATCGATACTTCCTTTCCATATCGGTTATCCTGGTTTGCAAAGCTAGCATGGATGATGGACGGTCCCCAAGGCATCTTGGGCAGATGGCAGTGTTAGACTCTAGCTTGTCCTGACAAACGAGACACGACGATGACTTCATGTATGATTCTAACGTCTTTTTGTTGAAGGGAAGATCTGCTGGCTGGCCGGTCAGTTGCGGGTCGACATCTAGGCGCCGTACTCGTTGAATCTTGGGCATCTCGTCGTACCAACTGCGAACGTTCGCGCCCACAAGACTAAATATTCGTTCCAATGGAGGAATCAAGTTTTTTGAAATGTAATACTCGGAATCAAGCTCGTTGTGATCGTTTTGTAGCAGCGTCTCAGGAGCAACGCATCGATCAATTAGTCTTGCGCCTGGCGCTCCAGTAATGACTACATATGGAACTCGCTCACCGTGCTGGGGCTCAACTCTGTGGTCTTCCAACATGCGTTTTATACTGATGAGTGCACCTGGTGGTGGAGGCCCTTTATCGCTGTAAGTTCCAAGCCTTACTTCTTTCGCGAAGCAAAAATCTTGGATTGACACTGAGCCCGTCATTATCTTCAGACACTGTGCTTGAAAGTAGTCCTTAACTTGACTGAGATCTGCCGAACGGAAAAGAATCTTCAATGCCGTTTCTTCGATTTTTTGCTCCGCTGGAGTGCCGTCACGTCTAACCGTTTCTATTCCTTTGGCTTCGAATTTCGGCTCCTGTTGGTCCTTTTTCTCATATTGAAAGCCGACGTAACGCTTCTTTGCAAGAAGCACGCAGGGAAGATATACCTTCTCAAATTTTAGCTTCACTGGTCGAGGGTTCATATTTGTAACCCTTTCCGCGATCTCATTCCCAATGTCAAAAGCCTGGTCTTTGGTTCTCCCTTTGAGATAGATGAAGATGCTATCTGTGTCCCCATAAACAACTTCTGCACCCCAACGCTTGACCGAATGTACGAGAGCGATTGCCTTCTCCAGTGTCTCGCGTGCAGTCTGGACAATACTATCTGCAATTTCCGCGCACGGCATGCGGCCAGAAAAAGACGCCGATGTGTAGCCATAGGTAACGTTGGCTATTAATTTCAGCGCTAGTTGCCTATTATTTAGAAGTTTCTGAGTAGTTTTGTCGTTTACATCGAATTTCATCCCACTCTTTACCATCACTCGGGTCTCGAGGATTTCTCCTAGCATCTTCGCAAGCAGAGATTTTCGAATCTCGGGTTTGGTATACATCATCCCATTTGGAGAGATATTGATGAAGTCCTTCAGCAGCTCTAGCAGCCGATCCTGTCGTCTATATTCGGCGAAGCCCATTTTACTAGTCTCGCCTCGCCAGTTCACAATTCGACCCAGAAATGTCGAGTAGCAGTAATTGTAGGCGATCATCACACTCGGGTATAAGCTCTGAAAGTCCAACACTAGCAACGGACTGGTATAAAAGGCGCTCTGAGGCTCCATAACCAGTGGAAGACACTCCAATGCATTTTGTGCGCCGACTTGTTTGCGGCTGGGGGAAACCAATACAAAATTTTCCGGTTTAGCAATTCGGAACATGAGAGATTCCACCTTGAATTGCGATCCTCTTGAAAGGACAGAAAAAAAGTCCACTCCCAACAAACGTGCTTGCTCACTGGTCCTTGTAATAAGCTCGTTTTGGTCCAATATTGCGAGGTTAAGCTGCACCCGACACAAGTAGTAATCAACGACTTTTGCTAGGTCTCCAAACTTTCCAGTGGTATACCACATTGTTAAATCTCGCCAGGCATAGTGCGGGATTCGTCGATGTAGCAAGTGAAATGCCACATTCTCCACCGTGTATTGCAGCAGGTTGAGTTCGTTCCGCATTGCTCGCCATATATTTATCATGTGACGCCCAGTGACTGAAATGGCAGAGGTGTGTTTAAGTCCCCATTTATTGTTGTCATTTTGGGGATGTCCACGAGAGTGTGTGCGCATGCGGGAGAGCTCTTCACATAAATCATACTCATACTTCAACTTTGCCCGTTCAACCAAATAGCCCCATGAGCAATTGTGAACTTCGTAGCCCGTTAGAATATCCGGATCATATGCCCTTACAATCTCGACGATTCGAATAAGGAGGTCAAGCTCTGAAGATTCCTCAAAGACTTGGACAGGAGTTTGTTTTGATATGTTCTTGGCCATCTGGCCATCTTCTGATAAAGCAACGATTCCTGCATGGCTAGCCCCGCCAGTTCCTGTATCGTCAAGGCTGTCCTCCCCCAACTGAATATTCCAAAACGCGCATTGTATTTCGTCTTCTTGTGGGTTAGGGACTAAATTGCCCCGAGTACTAACGTGGACTTCAAGGCTCATCACACTCATATACTGCGTATTGTTTTGTGGAGTTGGTGTTTTCTGAGGCTGCGTGTATTGAAACCCGTGCCTGTTCGTCTGTGTTGGGCCTTCAATTTGTGAGAGAACATTGTTTTGAGATCGCAGGCCAGTCTGTCCCTTTGATTTCAGAGCTCGTGACGTTGTCTTCACCAGGACCTCCTTCCGTTCCCACTCCGCTACATCGTTGTATGATGGCGGTGGATTTCCAATCTCCCAAACTCGTAATCTGCACCGTTGCTGCCGACTCCCGTATACATGTTTTTCACTTTGTTTATTATACACAACCGCAGGCTTTTCCCCTAAACTAGCAGCCGAGCTACCCGTTTCGTCAAAATCCGGGAGAAATGGGACAGTCAAACTCTCAAGCTTAAATTCTCTGCCCGCCCATTCTGTAGGTCGATCAGGCACATCTAGTTCATTGCCATAGTAGGGATCCTGATATATGACAGGTGGGTTGAGGCTAAAAACAACAGTTTCTTTTGGAGGCGGTGGCTTGGCGAAAGCCACGGCAGATTTACTCCCAGAGACCCAGTTTGTGCCCCCTATGTCCCAAAGTATACTTGAGACAAGCTTAAGTTGTTGCTCACTTGGAGATGCAAAGCTATGTGCTTCTGGTTCGGGTTGGGTCGGTATCGAAAGGGATATAGCGCCAAATAGATTTTTGTTTTCGTTAAAAGCAGCCTCTCCTTGGCCTAAAGAAGTAGCGCATCGTGAATGCCTAGATATCGTGTCTGTTTCTTGCGGGCCTGTGGGCTCCGGGATCGGAAGAGGCTGGGCCTCCAGTATACCACCGTCGGTAGTCAAGCGTTCCAGTGTTTTTCCCGGGTTCAGACAATGAGAAAGGCCATTGACAGTTGGCAGCATTGTTAAGTTATGTTGATCTCTTTCTGAAAGCATGCTGTCCTTTTTGACACTGCAGTTTTCGTTTTCTGTCATACTTTCATATCCAGGGCGTGATTGACGGCTGGCTATGGGCCGCGATTCAATGAATGAGGGTGTCAGGGAGACTGGCGCAACAGAAAGATCAACCTTCCGACGTTTGCTGTACTGATTGTCTGAGGGCATCAGAGATATTGGCCGCTTGAGAATTGTTGGCTCACCTTCCCCCAACGACGCTGCCGTTTCGATATCTTGAAGCAGCCCTTCGGCCGTGGCATCCGAATAAGTGGGGGTTGCCTCTATTTTAGATTCACAAGTTGGTGACTTTGCAGGATGCCCTCCACTGCCCAGTGTTGTGGGCGAACAATATGGACCCTCAGCTACGAGCACGGTTGGCGCATTGCTCGGTGACGCAGAGTCGGGGTCAACTGTGTGCTCGGCTCTGAAACTGCTGGTGGTCACGATGGGTGGTAGCATCGTCCTGTCACTTTTCTCCTGCGACTGTTCACTGTCACGTATGTCGTCGTCATCTGAATCATATGGAAACTCATTTTCATCAGAGGTGTTGAGAATGCGGTTCTCGTCGACTTCGATGTTCCCAGCTACAAACTCTTCCTCTAAAAGTGCTGGATTTAACTCGGGCTTTAGACCCAGAACTGGGCCAAGATTTTTGGGATAGAGGTCCTCCACAGATTGGAAGGTGGTGTTGATATAACCCTCGGCCGGTTTTAGCTTAATGTATGTGTCGAAAGATATGTTGGATCCATCACTCTTGGCTCGCTCTTCCTGTATCCTGTTATGTAGCAAATCCAGGTACTCTTCCTCGTGCACCCATCGCCCTTTCTCGGAGCTTCGGGGACCAGCAGACATTGAAATTAAAACCTCAGGGGGGAATGCGCTGCTCCCGGGTTCCGCAACTTTCATCTTGGATTTGCGACGTTTGGTTTCATCCCTCCACAACTCCGACATGCTGTGGACCAGCTTTTGATCTGGGGGAAGCGGGTTTGATCTCTCGACGAAATCATGGTGGAGCAGTCTCTGGGCAATTTCTTGCCGATTAAGAATGTCCTGGACCATGATATCCACCTCGAGAGAGCAATGACTTGCCCTGGCGAGTTTGGCTTCGCTTATGACTAACTCAGCAGGAATAGAACGATCATGCCAAAGGTGTGCTGGTCTGTCCAGCTCTTCATACTTTGGAACTGGCCCTCTAAAGTGAACCCGTTCGCTGTCGACATAGCCGCAGCCATACAGGTTATAGTCTGTCATCCATTGCATAATAAATTGCAGGTGCGCTTCATACGGCTGGAACACTCTTTTCATAATGGCACCTTGCCTGAGGAGGTCGGCAAGACGGGTCATAACCACTGGATCTAAGGCATAAATTTTGAGGTAATACTGATATCCCACATGATAACCATAAAAGGGAGTCCCTTTTACCAGCGTTATACGAGCAATAAACCTTGTTCTGCGGTCATACGCGTCCCTGCGATAACTCACAGCAAGCGCGTGGTCAATCGAAAGGTGAAGCCTGTGGATGTAGGCACCGACTAATATCACAATAAGACTTCATGGCTTCTCGACGGAGACTGGGGACGTACCTTCATTAGCCGTGAGCTGCCCATTATAGTCAATATATAGATACGGGAATGCGCCATGTATATGCGCACAAACTTTTTGGCCGGTTTCAGTAGTCCCAAAGACTCTAATGACAGGCACTTTAGGTTCACTGCCAATCTCAGAAGGCGTCACATCACGACGTAGTTGAGGGTCAAATCGAGTTGGAAACGACTGATAGTGGTCAACACAGTTCAGTCGCACCCTGAACAGATCCATTCCGAGAACCTCGCGACGAGGTTATGAAGTCATCAGTCCATAATTGAACTGTGCTTTGTGGTGTCGAATATGCTTGTGTGGTGTGGCGCGACGCGTTTCGTCGTTATCCAGGAAACTCGAAAGCACGTGCTGATAAGGATCATTATGTCCTAGTTGGGTCGCGCAAGGACCGTTGAGGCGACAATACAAGACGAGGCAGCATCAACCCAAACTCAGGTATACCTCCATAAAAATGCCACCTGCTGGAACTCAGCCACTGAAGCCTCCGGCGCCATCCGCTGCTTCGAAGGAAGCCAACGAATATATCCCATCATTCATCTCCAAAAAGCCGTTCTACATTGGGGACGATGATCAAAACGATTACCTCGAACACCAGCGGCTACAGAAAGCGCAATCCGACCAATCAAAGTGGTATGATAGAGGCAAGAAGTTAGGCCCCGCGGCGACAAAGTTCAGAAAAGGTGCATGTGAGAACTGCGGCTCTATAACACATAAGACGAAGGAGTGTCTTAGTCGCCCAAGGGCAAAAGGCGCAAAATGGACAGGGCTCGACATCCAGGCCGATGAAGTTATACAAGATGTCAATCTGGGTTGGGATGCAAAGCGAGATCGCTGGAATGGATATGATCCGAAAGAGTATAAGGCGGTTATCGATGAATATGCCCAGTTGGAAGAGTTGAGGACGAAATCCGCAGCAGATGAAGCTGCAGACGAAGGAGAAGCTGGAGCTGATGATGGCGCAAAGTATGCAGAAGAATCAGATATGGGAAGGCATCAAAGCACATCGACGAGACAGTTACGCATTCGAGAGGATACCGCAAAATATCTACTGAACCTCGATTTAGACTCTGCGAAATATGACCCCAAAACGAGGTCTATGGTGGATAGTGGAGCAACAGCAGACACTGCCGCTGCACTGGTAGCGGAGGAAGGGTTTATGAGGGCATCCGGTGATGCTGCAGAGTTCGAAAAGGCACAGAAATATGCGTGGGAATCTCAAGAGAAGGCTGGCGATACAAAGCAACATCTCCAAGCAAACCCCACCTCTGGCGAATATTATAGGAGAAAGGAGCGTGAAGAGGCTGAGAAGAAGCGATTACTTCAAAAGAAGATGCTCGAGGAGAAATATGGCACTTCAGGAAGCACCGTGCCCGAAAGCCTTCGCGACGCTGCCATTATCGAGTCCGAAAGATTTGTCGAGTATGACGAAACTGGTGCACTTAAAGGGGCCCCGAAAGCGGTGGCAAAATCAAAATACAAGGAAGATGTTTTGGTCAATAACCATACTGCTGTGTGGGGTAGCTGGTGGTCAAATTTCCAATGGGGCTATGCTTGCTGTCACTCCATGGTCAAGAACAGTTACTGCACAGGCGAAGCAGGGAAGGCGGCGTTCCACGAAGCAGATAACCTTCGCACTGGTGGAGCCCTTGAAAGAGAAGCTGCGCCTCTGAAGATAACCAGCGGTCTCGAACGTGCCGGGTCGGAAGATGAAGCGTCAGCCAACAAAGACCTAATAGGTCAAGATGCTGCGAAGAAGCGCACCTTGGAGGAAATGAAAGGCGAAGTGACAGAAGAGGACATGGACGAGTATCGGCGGAAACGGGCAGCTCCAAATGACCCCATGGCGCACCTTCTAGGCAAAGATAAGCTTTTGTAAATTAGCGTGAAATGTTGATCATATTCAGCTGGAACCAACCTGTTTTCGCATTCCCCTGTAGTGCACTATTCGAGGTTTATGACGCCTAAATAGGAGCAAAATATGCCTTCGGTCCGAAAGATGCGCCATGAGAATATCCCGGGCGACTATTTTGCTCTATTTGTAAACCATGTCGGTATTTTTTTTGTATATTATCGTGGCCAGTCCCATGCAAGAAGTAGTACAGGCGCCGGTTAGTGGTGTTAGTAGATAGAAAAGAATGCTCGGTAGCCGCAACAAATATATTGGTGGCCAGTAGAGGTAGTAATGAATCTGCGAGTAGACATGAGAACAATTACATTGCCAAAAGTTAGCATTATCACACACATTGATCATCTACTAGCGCTATAGGGCATATCACTTCAAATATGGAAGGTCAAAAGATATTTTAATTGACCATGGAAAAAAAGTTGAGAATTGATGAAGCCTTTGTTGGATATTTTGCTAACTCCTCGAACTGATACTACAGTCGATTCCATATGAGCCGTGCCTAAAGTTCCGCGCAATGGCTAAACCCCATACATAGCATGAGTAGGAATTTACTCCTCATCCTCCTCGGCATCATCACCACCGTTCTTCTCCTCCGCAGCCTTCGCCTTCTTGCGACGGACACGGCCTGGGCGGCCACCGCCGAATGGCGAGTTCAGAGCGAAATCGATGTGCTTCTGGGAGTCGAGGCGGACAACGAAAGATGGGACGTTGACGATTTGCTTGCCGACACGGATGTGTCTTTGGCGGATGAGAACACGGGCGTGGTGAATGGACTTTGCGAGACCAAGCTTGTAGACGCAAGTCTGAAGACGGCGCTCTAGGAAATCCTCGACCTTGAGGGCCAGGACGTAATCGAGCTTCATGCGGGACTCATCGAGAACGCCGACGCGAACGAGACGGCGGATCAGAGCGTTACCCTCGAAAAGGCGCTTGGGGTCCTTCTCATCCAAGGTCAAAAGTTGACTGTCGCCCGCAATTAGTCTCCAGTATAGCTATTGAGGAAATATTCACGTACCGGGCAGCACGACGGATCTTCGAGAGGGTGAGCAGCACGCGCCACACCTCGCGCTTGTTGCGCAGACCATACTCTCCAACGGTCTTCAATTCGGAGTCACTGAAACGGGGTCAGTCGATTGACAAACGACATGAACAGAGCACGCTCATGTTCAGTGGCCGGAGTGTACATACAGACGAGCGGACTCGAAAGGACGCCTTGGGACCTTGTAGGTCTTCGAGTACGAGCGTCTATTGTCCAACGTTAGCTATAAATCACAATAGCAATCCGAAAACGATTGCGACGACCAAGATAACTTACGGCGCCATGTTGCTGTTTGTCGAAGAAAAATTGGTTGACACTTCTCAATTCACGTTCGCTCTGGGATTGTTTGAACGTTGGTAGAAATTGGTGGATCCTCGCTTAATTGAATGTGCGCGTTTAGTGGCCCTAACCTGTTCGGGCTAAGACCCAGGGTTTTCGCCCACCCAAAGAGTCTTGTGAATTCGAGAAACAGCATCACCAACGGTTCCAGCGACAGCGACAAATCCGACCAAACCCACGACAACCCCTTCAGTAACGCCGTCAAAATGGGTCATCCAGCTGGTCTCAGAGCTGGCACGCGATATGCGTTCAGCCGCGACTTCAAGAAGAAGGTGCGATTCAACAACTCGAGAAATCCAGACCGATGCGGTGCTAATATTCTGGCCAGGGAATGATCAAGTTGTCCACATACTTGAGACAATACAAGGTCGGAGACATCGTTGATATCAAGGCCAACGGTGCTGTTCAAAAGGGGTGAGTGGCATTGGGATTTGGTGGAAACACTATGGGCTGGAGGGGCCGCAGAGAGCAGAATATGTTTCTAACTCGCAAATAGTATGCCACACAAGGTTTACCACGGAAAGACCGGTGTTGTGTACAACGTTACCAAGAGCGCCGTCGGAGTTATCATCTACAAGAAGGTCAAGCACCGTTATATCGAGAAGCGCGTTAACCTGCGTATCGAGCATGTGTCTCTTTCCCGTTCCAGAGAGGAGTTCGTCCGCCGCGTCAAGGCCAACGCCGAGCTCAAGAAGAAGTCAAAGGCCGATGGCACCCACGTTCACTTGAAGAGGCAGCCGGCGATGCCCCGTGAGGCAAGGACGATTTCATGCAAGGACAACATCCCGGAAACGGTCGTCCCAGTGTATGTCAACCTTTTTCTATACTCGTTTGTTGACCAAATATCTGACTATTTCCAGGGCCTACGAGACGTTTATTTAGTTGCATTGCGTCGTCGACTCGGTTGTACTTGGGTTTTGCTTGGGGTCCGTGGTAGGTCTGGGATCATTTGCATTGCATGGGACGAAATGATTGAGCCATACCATCAAGGAATAAGAACCCGGTTACTTGAGTCCCAGAAATATGCTACGTGACATGCACATGTGAAAGTTGCCCAATGAACCGTTTAAAACATGAAGAGGACGAAAGTGGTCTTCGTTGATTCCTCGGCGACTAGAGACTCGAGGCAAGTAAGCCGATCTCGTTCAACCACTTATACGTTCCACTGTCCATCACAAAACAATGCCTCCAGTGCAGATCTTATTCGAATATCAAGAACGAAAGTGCCGTTTGGTGATTGATACCCTTCTCGTCCAATATCTATGAGATGGAGTCCCATGTCAACGCAGCTCCAAACTCATAGCTTGATAGTCGTCATATAAAAAATTGATTCTAGATGCAAATCACGTTTCACCGTCTCCTAAGTAACCAACCGGCATCACCACCCAGTACTCTTAGGCCGTAGGCTAATCTCGGATGCAGCAGGAGGAAGCAACCTTTCTGCACCTTCATGGTGACTGCCTGAAATGATATCCATGGAGGGGCTCGAGGAATTGAGTGGCTGTCCGGAGACTATCTCAACACCTCCTATACCGTTCCTGCTGGTCGCACGTTTCGCCTGTAGTTCCACGCCTGCGAGATCGTGCGTGTATAGCGCTTGCTCCTGGTGCACCGCCTGGCGTGTTCTACTCGCATTGCGTGATTTTGGGCTTGATGGGCGTTCAAAGCCACCCCCTTCAGGTGAGGGTGTCGAGCTATCTTTGCGATTTATACCATTCACAGCGGATTTGAGGGCCTGATAGGTCTCATCTTTACTCGACTTCAGGGTTTGCGGCTCGTCAGACATATCTGCTGTTGTTGATTTCAATGGCTGTCTGTCTTCTGGTTTTGTTCCGTTTGAGCCGAAGAAAACGTGAGAGGAAAGAGGCTCCACTGGTGACATCGAAATACCACCAGCGAGAATCTCATCAATGCTGGGCGGAATATCCTCGGGCTCTATCAGTGGAGCAAAGGAGTCCGGGATACTTTTAGACGTGCGTGAATTGCAGGATCCGTTCCGGTGTTCACCAAGTATACTGGTCCCTCGGTCCAGTTGCCCGGTCGGATCTCTTGTGCGTGCGGGAATGGATGGATCACTCACAAGCTTTGCTTGTGGTCTCTTGGAAGTATCAACAACAAGAAGCTCGCGCTCTCCACGGCCAAGGACACCATATAGTTTTACTTCGCCGTTTTGGATCCCAAGAACAGCACTAGTACCAGCGAATACGGCATCACCTTCAACACCGGTGCGATTCGCCAGCACTATAATAATCTCGCCATCGTCCTCGCACCGGATTAAGGGTTCTAGCCTTGCTACCCAGTATGCCAGCGTTTCCATGTCCGGCTCCTTCGGAGTTCTACTGTATGATCTTGCATCTTCTCGCGTTACCCAGGCCATAGCGATAATAGCAATGTTAGCTTGCCGGTGCAAAATGTGATACGCAAATTCCCAGGCGCTCCATGGTGCTTCAAACTTATAAGGACTGTAAATGTGTCAGAAGAATTGAGATGTCTTGATTTTTTAACTTACTTCAGGTCCATGCCTGATTGAAACGTAGTTAGCAAGTATACTCATAAATATTTTCTTAGAACTCACGTTCAAATGATCTGGTTGGCCACTTACATATCCCCATAGCGACGTTTCCCAGCCCTTCAATTACGCCATCATAAAATCCATCTGGTCCCTCTAACGCCCAGGTCTCATCTGTATAATAGAGGAACGATTTCCTATAGTTCGCGATTGTCTCTCCTTCCTTGTTTACTGTAATTGCTGAGCTATAGTATTCCGGGGAACTAAGTAGCGGTTTGTTAATAACCATGAGTAGTCTCGGGCGGTTGAATAACTTACGCTGGCCATTTCGGGGTTATGTCTACCTTTTCTGGGTAACCCACAGTCACCACACAGTCGTATTTCAAAGCTGTTGTCCTTGCCCATAAAGAACTAATGCCAGCCGCAGTCGGTTCAAGAAAGGGGGCTATGTCTTTTAATGACTTGAAATTATAGCCTATAAAGTGGTTAGTATATAATCAAATGGGTTCACCACCGCGATGCTGGAGAATAAAAGAGCGTTCACTAACCGGAGAACGCCAACTCCGGCAACACGAGAAGGTCGATATTCTTTGGGTTGGCTTTGCTTAAGACAGCATCTGCTCGATTGAGGTTTTGGTCGACATCTCCAGGCTGAGGCGCAAACTGCAGGCAAGCGATCCGCATCGTCGTCGACTTCTGCACACTCGAAGTAGTTCAATTCCAGAGAGGCGCGGACAGATTTAGAAAGGCTCCAGTACAACCGTATGACTCCGTATATCCTATATAACTCATATAAACGTCGCTAAACGCAAAGGCAAGTAAAGGCAAGCAGAAAACAGTTGTATAGACGAAACCCAACACAAAATGTATTGCGGAGACAAGATGGGCGCAAGGCGTAGACGGAGCGGGCAGCACGAGTACCTACTCGGTAGTTGTGGGCGTTGGGTTAGTTAATAGAAATGCCTAACAGCCGCACACCAACTCGCTTATGTACCTATCCATGGTGGTCACAGTTCAACTCAGTCGAGTGGCTGGCAATTAGAAGCCTATCAGAAAAGGATACCGAGGGGCTGGTTACGCGGGGTTCAGCAACCAGGCTTGAGAAACTCACCGAGGAAGATGAGGGTTACAATGCCAAAACCCCTGTTTTTAGACAAAGAGGGCCCTATACTACATCTACTAGCTATATGTGTAGGTTCACACGATGATGACAACTTAAGTGTTACTGAGACGACTTATCCGCCTTCTCTATTTGAGTTAACAGGGGTACAATCGCCGGCGCTTAGGAGGGTGATGTGACATAGAGTTCTCCACAGATATAACTGGCGCCTGCGACATGACTGGCTGCCGCGCAGTGCGTGCTGGCGCGTGTACGACCCTCAGTTCACTAACTCTCGATTCCCAATGCTCAGACGGAAATGCAACTGACACACATGACCACGATCTTATGGTTTAATTGACCACCGTGAAATTTACCCACGCGTTTCACAATTCCGCCCCCCTGTTCCCTGCGTCAATTGTCTTGATCGGATAGATAGCAAAACACACATCGTCAACCATCAGCACCTTGGAAACACATTCTCTACCACCACCCACGAACACCTAGACCTGCAATGCGGCAGCACATG